>NW_025571888.1:0-14026 GCF_020424385.1 Procambarus clarkii | reverse complement strand
AACACAATACAGCACAACACAAAACGGGGCACAACACAACACAGGGCACAACACAACACAAACACAGGCACAACACAACACAACACGGGGCACACACAACACACAGGGCACAACACAACACAGGGCACAACACAACACAGGGCACAACACAACACAGGGCACAACACAACACAGGGCACAACACAACACGGGGCACAACACAACACAACCACAGGGCACAACACAACACACAGGGCACAACACAACACAACACAGGGCACACACAACACACACAACACAACACAACACAGGGCACAACACAACACAGGGCACAACACAACACAACACAGGGCACAACACAACACACACAACACACACAGGGCACAACACAACACAACACAGGGCACAACACAACACAGGGCACAACACAACACAACACAGGGCACAAACACAAGACAACACAGGGCACAAACACAAGACAACACAGGGCACAACACAACACGGGGCACAACACAACACAGGGCACAACACAAACACAGGGCACACACAACACAGGGCACAACACAACACGGGCACAACACAACACAGGGCACAACACAACACAGGGCACAACACAACACGGGCACAACACAACACAGGGCACAACACAACACAACACAGGGCACAACACAAGACAACACAGGGCACAACACAAGACAACACAGGGCACAACACAACACGGGGCACAACACAACACAGGGCACAACACAACACAGGGCACAACACAACACGGGGCACAACACAACACGGGGCACAACACAAGACAACACAGGGCACAACACAACACGGGGCACAACACAAGACAACACAGGGCACAACACAAGACAACACGGGGCATAACACAACACAAGGCACAACACAACACAAGACAACACGGGGCACAACACAAGACAAAACGGGGCACAACACCACACAACACAAGGCACAACACAACACGGGGCACAACACCACACAACACAAGGCACAACACAACACGGGGCACAACACCACACAACACAAGGCACAACACAACACGGGGCACAACACCACACAACACAAGGCACAACACAACACGGGGCACAACACCACACAACACAAGGCACAACACAACACGGGGCACAACACCACACAACACAAGGCACAACACAACACGGGGCACAACACCACACAACACAAGGCACAACACAACACGGGGCACAACACCACACAACACAAGGCACAACACAACACGGGGCACAACACAGGTAAGGTAACATGTTTATTGAGTAAGGTAATAAGTACATAACTGGCCTGCCGAGGTCCTTACCTACTCTGGGTCTGTGAGAATACTGACTGGTGACCAGAACGGCTGGTACCAGCTCTCTGTCTAGAATGACGTCAGAGGCTTACTTGATTTGTGATTGGGTATCCCCGACCGTCGTACAATTTGAAAACTAACACCGCTCGGACACGCTACCAAGTCGTCGTCCCTTGTCGACAAGCTCTGGCTAGCTAGATAGTTACAATGATACTGAAAGGACCTCGGTGGCATTCAATATTGGCTTACATGAAAAATTGCATAATTAACATTAAAGGAAGCTCAGGTGTGCGGAGTACTAACATTGTCGGCATGTGCACAAAAAAATTAGAACATATTTGGTGAAAAATCATGATGACAATGATTGAACTGAACAAGACCATGGAGAACATATACATGTCTAGGTATCAGGTATGAACAATACAATGCAAGGTGGTGCCTAACAAAATTATTAACATCTGTTAATGGCATGTGCTTGGAAAAATAAAGACAATTATCTGCATTAATAGAACAAAAGTTCTGACCAAACAACCACAAAGGAATCTTAAGATTAGATAACAGAAAAAAAATGTATGTACGATATATTTACAAGCTATATACAAGGACTGGATCGAGAAGGCTAACAACTGAGTGACAGCAGTCAGGACTCACTGATCTCAGTGTGGTTGCTAGAACTTTAATGGAACTTTTGATGACATGCACGGTAAAAACACAAATGACACAGTAGACTCTCAAGGCATCTAATACTTTCCTGTTAGTACGCTCTGCTAACTCGTTACTTGCTGGGTGATATGGCATAATACTGCATTTTTAATGTTATATAAATCGCACAAGCTAGTTAAAATACTATTACTGAATACTGGACCATTATCTGAAAGGATTACTTTAGGCATACTATATCTACAAATTATTTGGTCATGGAATACACTGGCTATAGTTTCTGCTGTTTTGTTCGGGTTAGGAACTAGTTCGCAACACTGTGACAAATTATCAACCATTACGAGCAAGTGTTTGTTCCCTTCTTCGGTTCCCGCAAAATTTGTCAACAAATCCATCGACACTTGTTCCCAAGAGCTTTAGTTGTTAGATACACATGAATTGGATTAGGTCCTGCTACATGTCCCTTGTGCTGTAGGCAGGTTAAACACCTGTCAACATAATGACCAATCTCCTTAGCCCTTTTTGCCCAAAAATACTTTAATCAACCTTCTTGGAGTGTATGATCCTTTCCTGGATATGCACTTGAGGGAGCGTCGTGGATAATTTTTAACACAGTTGGTACCAAGACAGCTGGAACAACTAACTGACAACATTTCCTTGGAGCTGTCCCTAGCTTTACTACTCTGCACAGCAAATTGTCTAAAATCACTAACTCTTTCAATGGTACTGGAGGTTTGTGAATCAGACGAGTATCTTGCTTAGTTAAAAACTTAATGATGGGTGCCCATATGGGATCTTGTCTCTGTTCTGTCTCTACTACTGTAGCATCTAATGCTGGGTAGTTTAATTGAATTGCAGCTACTTGTTAAGAAAACGCATCAGCAACAACATTTTGTTTTCCTGGAATATAACCAAATGTTGGGTTGAACTCTTGAATTGTGAGCAAATATCTAGCAAACTTTCCAACTGGATTCTTATTTTTGAACAGAGGAATTAATGGTTGGTGATCTGTAAGAACATGAACTGGGTAATTATAAATTGTATCCCTGAAGTGTTTAAGTGCCCAGACAACTGCTAATGCGTCACGTTCTGTTGCACTATAATTTTTCTCTTCTTTAGATAATGTATGGCTCACATAAGCTATTGTGTGATCTCTGTGACCTTCTGTTTGAAGTAATGCAGCACCTAAGCCAATGTCACTAGCATCTGTAACCAACATAAAAGGCTTAGAAAAATCTGGGTACCTAAGGACAGGTGATGATATCAAGGCTGCCTTGAGTTTTTTGAATGACTTCCTGGGCTTCTTCTCAAACAAAGGGTTCATCTTTCCTTTGCAACTTGTAAAGTGGAGCGGCTATAATAGAGAATCCAGCAATAAATAAACAATAAAATCCTACAAGACCTGTGAACTGTCTTACGGCTTCTGCGGTACGAGGTGTTGGAAAATCACGGGCAGCAATAATTTTTTATTCATTCAATGTTGAATGAATATTCAACATTGAATGAATAAAATTTTATTCATTCATCATACATCTTGTTTATTCATCTTCATCATACATACATCTTTTTATTCATTCATCATACACTACTCGCACCTGAAGGTGTAACTGTATGACCTAGGAAATTAATCTTTCCTTTTAAAAATGAGCATTTTGCAAGTTTTATTTTTAAATTGGCTTCTGCGAGCGTTGCAAGTACTTTCTCAAGATACTGGAAATGAGTCTGAACATCTTGTGACATGATTATGAGATCATCAAGGTAAACTAGAAGAGTATTTCCTGTCAATCTACGAAATAGATTCGTCATGAGCCGTGAAAAGGTTATTGGACAACTCCGCAAACCAAATAGCATTCTTTTGAAATGAAAATGACCATTGGGAGTACTAAAGGCTGTCAAGTGTTTACTTTCCTCATCAAGGAGGGTCTGCCAGAATCCCTGCAACAAATCTAATGTTGAGAATACTTTGTTTCGACCTATACTTTGCAACAAATTATTTAAGACTGGAAGTGGGAAACGATCAGGTATAGTTACTCTGTTAAGCTTCCGATAATCGATTACAGGTCTCCAAGTCCCATCTCGCTTTAGTACAAGAATCAACGGAGCGTTCCATGGCGAATTACTCGACTCAATTACGTCACTCTGTAACATTTCCTCTATGAGTCTATCAGCTTTTGCTCTCTGAGAATGGGGTAACCGATATGCTGGTACATAGATAGGAATAGTTTCTTATTCAAGGGGAATTTTATGTGTAATAAGAGGAGTGAGACATAGCTGTTCTCCTAGTAGAGAAACAATGGCTTTATTCCTGTTCAGAATTTCCAAAAGCTGAACCACAGAATCAGGAAAATCAGTAGGACTAAGGTGTTTTCCTTGCACCTCTGGCTGAGATCCCTGTTCTCTTGGTGTGAGAGTACAAACAGTATGATCCATGGAGACATCATACACTACTCGCACCGGTAATGAGTAATGGGCAAAATCTACCACATGGGTGCCAGACTGGAGATGGATGTCAGCATTTTTAGTGTTTGCAACATACAGTGTAACGGTACCATCCTGCACTGTGTGCCAGGATGGTTCAACAAACGTACCGTTCACTTTACACGTATCACTTTCCGCATTCACATTCGATAACTCAGGCACTCCCTGAACTTTGACTCTTACTCTGGCGAGAGAAAGAGAGTGCAGCATAGTGTCAGTAGCTGTGGAACCACTGACTTCAGAGGTGGAAGCTGCTAAGTGAGCAAGACAACGAGAATCCGTTAGGGCGTCCTCTTCCAGAAAGTCTCGATACTCACTCTCCTTAACAACTGCACAACTAAGATGCTTCAATCGAGTGCCTGTTTTCTCGGGTATGCTACTGCTACAAGTAGTGTTACAAGGTGGAGTTACAAGGTGGAGTCACAAGGTGGAGTTACAAGGTGGAGTCACAAGGTGGTGTTACAAGGTGGAGTCACAAGGTGGAGTTACAAGGTGGTGTTACAAGGTGGTGTTACAAGGTGGAGTCACAAGGTGGAGTCACAAGGTGGAGTCACAAGGTGGTGTTACAAGGTGGAGTTACAAGGTGGAGTTACAAGGTGGGGTTACAAGGTGGAGTTACAAGGTGGAGTTACAAGGTGGTGTTACAAGGTGGAGTCACAAGGTGGAGTTACAAGGTGGAGTCACAAGGTGGAGTTACAAGGTGGAGTTACAAGGTGGAATCACAAGGTGGTGTTACAAGGTGGAGTTACAAGGTGGTGTTACAAGGTGGTGTTACAAGGTGGAGTTACAAGGTGGAGTTACAAGGTGGAGTTACAAGGTGGTGTTACAAGGTGGTGTTACAAGGTGGAGTCACAAGGTGGAGTCACAAGGTGGAGTTACAAGGTGGAGTTACAAGGTGGTGTTACAAGTCACAAGGTGGTGTTACAAGGTGGAGTTACAAGGTGGTGTTACAAGGTGGTGTTACAAGGTGGAGTCACAAGGTGGAGTCACAAGGTGGAGTTACAAGGTGGTGTTACAAGGTGGAGTCACAAGGTGGAGTCACAAGGTGGAGTTACAAGGTGGAGTTACAAGGTGGAGTTACAAGGTGGTGTTACAAGGTGGAGTCACAAGGTGGTGTTACAAGGTGGAGTCACAAGGTGGTGTTACAAGGTGGAGTCACAAGGTGGTGTTACAAGGTGGAGTTACAAGGTGGTGTTACAAGGTGGAGTTACAAGGTGGTGTTACAAGGTGGAGTCACAAGGTGGTGTTACAAGGTGGAGTCACAAGGTGGTGTTACAAGGTGGAGTCACAAGGTGGTGTTACAAGGTGGAGTCACAAGGTGGTGTTACAAGGTGGAGTTACAAGGTGGTGTTACAAGGTGGAGTCACAAGGTGGTGTTACAAGGTGGTGTTACAAGGTGGAGTTACAAGGTGGAGTTACAAGGTGGAGTTACAAGGTGGAGTTACAAGGTGGAGTTACAAGGTGGAGTTACAAGGTGGAGTTACAAGGTGGAGTCACAAGGTGGAGTTACAAGGTGGAGTTACAAGGTGGAGTTACAAGGTGGAGTTACAAGGTGGTGTTACAAGGTGGAGTTACAAGGTGGACGAGGGACAATTCGTCACCACGAGAGCACAGGAGTAAGAGCGTCACCACGAGAGCACAGGAGTAAGAGCGTCACCACGAGAGCACAGGAGTAAGAGCGTCACCATAAAGAGCCAAGAGCACCGCACTGGGAAGACAGGAAGGTCAATAAGCCATACAGGATAAAGAGCTGCGGTTAAAAATACTCCCTTAAGGAACACCTTCCTACTGTCAACAGTGACGGGAAGTGCCGTGGTTACTGTCACTGTTAACGGTCAACATTGACGGGAAGTGTCGTGGTTACTGTCACTGTTAACGGTCAACATTGACGGGAAGTGTCGTGGTTACTGTCACTGTTAACGGTCAACAGTGACGGGAAGTGTCGTGGTTACTGTCACTGTTAACGGTCAACAGTGACGGGAAGTGCCGTGGTTACTGTCACTGTTAACGGTCGACAGTGACGGGAAGTGCCGTGGTTACTGTCACTGTTAACGGTCAACATTGACGGGAAGTGTCGTGGTTACTGTCACTGTTAACGGTCAACATTGACGGGAAGTGTCGTGGTTACTGTCACTGTTAACGGTCAACAGTGAGGGGAAGTGCCGTGGTTACTGTCACTGTTAACGGTCGACATTGACGGGAAGTGCCGGGGTTACTGTCACTGTTAACGGTCAACATTGACGGGAAGTGCCGTGGTTACTGTCACTGTTAACGGTCAACATTGACGGGAAGTGCCGTGGTTACTGTCACTGTTAACGGTCAACATTGACGGGAAGTGCCGTGGTTACTGTCACTGTTAACGGTCAACATTGACGGGAAGTGCCGTGGTTACTGTCACTGTTAACGGTCGACATTGACGGGAAGTGCCGTGGTTACTGTCACTGTTAACGGTCGACATTGACGGGAAGTGCCGGGGTTACTGTCACTGTTAACGGTCAACATTGACAGGAAGTGCCGTGGTTACTGTCACTGTTAACGGTCGACATTGACGGGAAGTGTCGTGGTTACTCTCACAGGTTGTAATTCTGGGAGATGAGACACAGATGGTCCTGTAGACCACTCACTGTACAGATGGTCCTATAGACCACTCGCTGTACAGATGGTCCTGTAGACCACTCGTTGTACAGATGGTCCTATAGATCACTCGTTGTACAGATGGTCCTGTAGACCACTCACTGTACAGATGGTCCTATAGATCACTCGTTGTACAGATGGTCCTGTAGACCACTCACTGTACAGATGGTCCTATAGATCACTCACTGTACAGATGGTCCTGTAGACCACTCACTGTACAGATGGTCCTATAGATCACTCGCTGTACAGATGGTCCTAAAGACCACTCGCTGTACAGATGGTCCTGTAGACCACTCACTGTACAGATGGTCCTGTTGACCACTCACTGTACAGATGGTCCTATAGACCACTCGCTGTACAGATGGTCCTGTTGACCACTCGCTGTACAGATGGTCCTAAAGACCACTCACTGTACAGATGGTCCTGTTGACCACTCGCTGTACAGATGGTCCTAAAGACCACTCACTGTACAGATGGTCCTAAAGACCACTCACTGTACAGATGGTCCTAAAGACCACTCACTGTACAGATGGTCCTAAAGACCACTCACTGTACAGATGGTCCTAAAGACCACTCACTGTACAGATGGTCCTGTAGACCACTCACTGTACAGATGGTCCTAAAGACCACTCACTGTACAGATGGTTCTAAAGACCACTCGCTGTACAGATGGTCCTGTTGACCACTCGCTGTACAGATGGTCCTAAAGACCACTCGCTGTACAGATGGTCCTAAAGACCACTCACTGTACAGATGGTCCTAAAGACCACTCACTGTACAGATGGTTCTAAAGACCACTCGCTGTTCAGATGGTCCTGTTGACCACTCGCTGTACAGATGGTCCTAAAGACCACTCGCTGTACAGATGGTTCTAAAGACCACTCGCTGTACAGATGGTCCTAAAGACCACTCACTGTACAGATGGTCCTAAAGACCACTCACTGTACAGATGGTTCTAAAGACCACTCACTGTACAGATGGTCCTGTAGACCACTCACTGTACAGATGGTCCTGTAGACCACTCACTGTACAGATGGTCCTGTTGACCACTCGCTGTACAGATGGTCCTAAAGACCACTCACTGTACAGATGGTCCTGTAGACCACTCGCTGTACAGATGGTCCTAAAGACCATGAGACGTGTCTGAGAAGTGGAGAAGAATTCGGAGCTGGCGTTTGGTGTTGGGGAAGGGTGAGGGCGAGACCGTCCCGTGTTGAGTGTGAGTATCAAATTATTTGGTCATGGAATACACTGGCTATAGTTTCTGCTGTTTTGTTCGGGTTAGGAACTAGTTCGCAACACTGTGACAAATTATCAACCATTACGAGCAAGTGTTTGTTCCCTTCTTCGGTTCCCGCAAAATTTGTCAACAAATCCATCGACACTTGTTCCCAAGAGCTTTAGTTGTTAGATACACATGAATTGGATTAGGTCCTGCTACATGTCCCTTGTGCTGTAGGCAGGTTAAACATCTGTCAACATAATGACTTCTTGGTGATGACAGCTCTGGGAGAAGACCACACTGACACAATAGCCCCGTTTGCACAGGAAGGGGAAGTGGAGTCGTAGCTTCTACACCTGGAAGTTCCATGGCCATATTTTCCAGCACGTAATGAAGAGGTGCAGAGAGGAAGTTTACTGAGGCAAGAGCGCCTCTGGCACCAGCAAGACTTACTGGATACGGAAGGTCGCAACTATCAAAGGTGATCTTAACTAAGGTGTTTATGATGTTAAGTAGGAGCGGGTGGGCGTCTTGCATCGTGACGATGACAGTGCTCACACTAACATATAGATCTACATTTCAGAACACACGAACTGGGGTCTCAACAACGCTTGACAAGGCAGTTAGTTAGTCAGCTGCACTCTTAGAAGTGGCCTTATCAAAGTGTGTGCCAGTCAGGGCAGGTGTACAGATAACAGGTGAAGGCACAACACGGTGTCTGCACCATGTATCTCAACAGAGGCAGCAGCATTATCAGTATACTCTCCACAATATCAGTTATGACATCAACTAATTTTTTCCACACAGGTGAGCCGAACACGTCATGGGGAGTAGCGGAGGTTGGGTAAGTGGCGAGGGTTCGAGTGTGCATAGGATGCTATGGCCCAACCCCCCAGTACAGTGGGGAGAAATGGTGCACTTGCAACAATCACAAGTGGAGTCATTCCATGGGGTAAGTCGGTCCCCACTGAGGACTTGGGACGTCTCCCTCCCTGCCAAGGCAGCAGCTGGGTGTGGGGGGGGGGGAGTCTTTCCTGATAATGGTCCAGGACGGACCCAAACGTTGTCGCTTCTCCGTCCTCTGACTTGTGGTTTGGTCATCATTTCTTCAGCCACGTTATTGTGACTCAGCGTCTGCAAGTGGGGAGGATGAGAGGGGGAGAGTCCAAGACGAAGTTAAGGTCTGGGCCCGAGGCACCACAGGCGTCCAAGACGAAGTTAAGGTCTGGGCCCGAGGCACCACAGGCGTCCAACACGAAGTTAAGGTCTGGGCCCGAGGCACCACAGGCGTCCAAGACGGAGCTAAGGTCTGGGCCCGAGGCACCACAGGCGTCCAAGACGGAGCTAAGGTCTGGGCCCGAGGCACCACAGGCGTCCAAGACGGAGCTAAGGTCTGGGCCCGAGGCACCACAGGCGTCCAAGACGGAGCTAAGGTCTGGGCCCGAGGCACCACAGGCGTCCAAGACGGAGCTAAGGTCTGGGCCCGAGGCACCACAGGCGTCCAAGACGGAGCTAAGGTCTGGGCCCGAGGCACCACAGGCGTCCAAGAAGGAGCAATACAACTCAAACACAATACAGCACAACACAAAACGGGGCACAACACAACACAGGGCACAACACAACACAACACAGGGCACAACACAGGGCACAACACAACACAACACGGGGCACAACATAACACAAGACAACACAGGGCACAACACAACACAGGGCACAACACAAGACAACACAGGGCACAACACAACACAGGGCACAACACAAGACAACACAGGGCACAAGACAACACAGGGCACAACACAAGACAACACGGGGCACAACACAACACAGGGCACAACACAAGACAACACAGGGCACAACACAACACAGGGCGCAACACAACACGGGGCACAACACAACACAGGGCACAACACAAGACAACACAGGGCACAACACAACACAGGGCACAACACAACACAACACAGGGCACAACACAACACAGGGCACAACACAAGACAACACAGGGCACAACACAACACAGGGCACAACACAACACGGGGCACAACACAACACAGGGCACAACACAACACGGGGCACAACACAACACAGGGCACAACACAAGACAACACAGGGCACAACACAACACAGGGCACAACACAAGACAACACAGGGCACAACACAACACAGGGCACAACACAACACAACACAGGGCACAACACAACACAGGGCACAACACAAGACAACACAGGGCACAACACAACACAGGGCACAACACAACACGGGGCACAACACAACACAGGGCACAACACAAGACAACACAGGGCACAACACAACACAGGGCACAACACAACACAACACAGGGCACAACACAACACAACACAGGGCACAACACAACACAGGGCACAACACAAGACAACACGGGGCACAACACAAGACAACACAGGGCACAACACAACACAGGGCACAACACAACACAACACAGGGCACAACACAACACAGGGCACAACACAAGACAACACGGGGCACAACACAACACAGGGCACAACACAAGACAACACGGGGCACAACACAACACAACACAGGGCACAACACAACACAGGGCACAACACAACACAACACAGGGCACAACACAACACAACACGGGGCACAACACAACACAGGGCACAACACAACACAACACAGGGCACAACACAACACAACACAGGGCACAACACAACAGGGCACAACACAACACAACACAGGGCACAACACAACACAACACAGGGCACAACACAACACAGGGCACAACACAACACAACACAGGGCACAACACAACACAGGGCACAACATAACACAACACAGGGCACAACACAACACAACACAGGGCACAACACAACACGGGGCACAACACAACACGGGGCACAACACAACACAACACAGGGCACAACACAACACAGGGCACAACACAACACAACACAGGGCACAACACAAGACAACACAGGGCACAACACAAGACAACACGGGGCACAACACAACACAGGGCACAACACAACACAGGGCACAACACAACACGGGGCACAACACAACACAGGGCACAACACAACACGGGGCACAACACAACACGGGGCACAACACAACACAGGGCACAACACAACACAACACGGGGCACAACACAACACGGGGCACAACACAACACAACACAGGGCACAACACAACACGGGGCACAACACAACACAACACAGGGCACAACACAACACAGGGCACAACACAAGACAACACAGGGCACAACACAACACAGGGCACAACACAACACAGGGCACAACACAACACATGGCACAACACAACACAGGGCACAACACAACACAGGGCACAACACAACACGGGGCACAACACAACACGGGGCACAACACAACACAACACAGGGCACAACACAACACAGGGCACAACACAAGACAACACAGGGCACAACACAACACAGGGCACAACACAAGACAGGGCACAACACAACACAACACGGGGCACAACATAACACAACACAACACAACACAGGGCACACCACAACACAACACGGGGCACAACATAACACAACACAACACAACACAGGGCACAACACAACACAACACGGGGCACAACACAACACGGGGCACAACACAACACGGGGCACAACATAACACAACACAACACGGGGCACAACACAACACAGGGCACAACACAACACAACACGGGGCACAACACAACACAACACAGGGCACAACACAACACGGGGCACAACACAACACAACACAGGGCACAACACAAGACAACACAGGGCACAACACAACACAACACGGGGCACAACACAACACGGGGCACAACACAACACGGGGCACAACATAACACAACACAACACGGGGCACAACACAACACAGGGCACAACACAACACAACACAGGGCACAACACAACACAGGGCACAACACAACACAGGGCACAACACAACACAACACAGGGCACAACACAAGACAACACAGGGCACAACACAACACAGGGCACAACACAACACGGGGCACAACACAAGACAACACGGGGCACAACACAACACAACACAGGGCACAACACAACACGGGGCACAACACAAGACAACACAGGGCACAACACAAGACAACACAGGGCACAACACAACACGGGGCACAACACAAGACAACACAGGGCACAACACAAGACAACACGGGGCACACAACAACACAACACAGGGCACAACACAAGACAACACGGGGCACAACACAACACAGGGCACAACACACACAGGGCACAACACAACACGGGGCACAACACAAGACAACACAGGGCACAACACAAGACAACACGGGGCACAACACAACACAACACAGGGCACAACACAAGACAACACGGGGCACAACACAACACGGGGCACAACACAACACAGGGCACAACACAACACGGGGCACAACACAAGACAACACAGGGCACAACACAAGACAACACGGGGCACAACACAAGACAACACAGGGCACAACACAACACAACACGGGGCACAACACAACACAACACAGGGCACAACACAACACAGGGCACAACACAAGACAACACGGGGCACAACACAACACAGGGCACAACACAAGACAACACAGGGCACAACACAACACAGGGCACAACACAAGACAACACGGGGCACAACACAAGACAACACAGGGCACAACACAACACGGGGCACAACACAAGACAACACAGGGCACAACACAAGACAACACAGGCCACAACACAACACAGGGCACAACACAAGACAACACAGGGCACAACACAAGACAACACAGGGCACAACACAACACGGGGCACAACACAAGACAACACGGGGCACAACACAAGACAACACAGGGCACAACACAAGACAACACAGGCCACAACACAACACAGGGCACAACACAAGACAACACAGGGCACAACACAAGACAACACAGGGCACAACACAACACGGGGCACAACACAAGACAACACGGGGCACAACACAAGACAACACAGGGCACAACACAACACAACACGGGGCACAACACAACACAACACAGGGCACAACACAACACAACACAGGGCAGAACACAAGACAACACGGGGCACAACACAACACAACACAGGGCACAACACAAGACAACACAGGGCACAACACAACACGGGGCACAACACAAGACAACACAGGGCACAACACAAGACAACACAGGGCACAACACAACACGGGGCACAACACAAGACAACACAGGGCACAACACAACACAGGGCACAACACAACACACAGGGCACAACACAACACAGGGCACAACACAACACAAGACAACACAGGGCACAACACAACACGGGGCACAACACAACACAACACAGGGCACAACACAAGACAACACAGGGCACAACACAACACGGGGCACAACACAAGACAACACAGGGCACAACACAACACAGGGCACAACACAACACAAGACAACACGGGGCACAACACAACACAGGGCACAACACAACACAGGGCACAACACAACACAGGGCACAACACAACACAAGACAACACAGGGCACAACACAAGACAACACAGGGCACAACACAACACAGGGCACAACACAAGACAACACAGGGCACAACACAAGACAACACAGGGCACAAGACAACACAGGGCACAACACAAGACAACACGGGGCACAACACAACACAACACAGGGCACAACACAAGACAACACGGGGCACAACACAAGACAACACGGGGCACAACACAACACAACACAGGGCACAACACAACAAACACAAC
>NW_025571887.1:0-16433 GCF_020424385.1 Procambarus clarkii | reverse complement strand
CAGATAACCAGGAGAATATATGTATATCCAAGTACTCGTCTACAGCCGAGTTCCCCCACGACAATGACAAATCACACTAACAAATCACAGTGATTTACGTTACAATACTGCAGAATCTAGCAAAATAACATACAGGACATGAACCCTCTAGAACACTGCCCCACAATGGTTTTACTGAACTGCAATCACATACGGTGATTGCTCAACACTAGCAACACACCTCACCAACAAATAACAACCCCCTTTGCAATAAACACACACGGCAAGTACTCTAATTCCCAAATATTAGGATACTGCACACACTTACTTACTGCTGCAAAGGACCCCTAGAACATAGGTCAATATATTGCAATCACCACACAGTAAATAACACATTAACACTGGGCACCGTGACACTACGATTATATATATATATATATATAATTACCGCTGACACATGTAGCCTACAGCTATCAAACGTTATTGGGAACACTAAGGAGAATCTCACACTCCTTAAATCACATGGGTGAGTGATTTATCGGTCACGCATGCCGATAAACACTCGAGAGTTACGTTACTCGACAGAGCGGGGGCGGTCTCTCTAGACGGCCTCGTCACTCACCAAACCTCACCAAAATTACGTTAATTAATACTGCAACCACAATATATATTTATATAAATCACACTTGTCACGGCCCTGGGAACACTACAAGAAATTTAAGCCACACTGTGGCACACTCCACAATAATCATTGCCAGGAATCACTGGCGTTACACATACCTGAGCGCTCAGTGTTGGAATTCCACACCTGCAAGACCACACATGGAAATGATATCACTCCGTCCCACGGACGATCAAAAAATGATTACCACAATGAAATAAAAGAATTTATTACATGGACATCCTCTCCGTCCTTGGCTAAACTATGTATCCTGTTCCCCGTGTGTACCCACACACACACACACTGTACGTCTGTGTACACTTAAGTCCCTCTGGACTGACAAGATGACAACACAGGTGATTAATCTCCTCGCCCACAATTCACTCCACCTGAACAGGTGCTGCGTGACAATGTGACGGAACACTTGACCTCGAATTCAAGCTTTAGAGACTACTAATCACCAAAATACACACATAGGTACTTACTCATTCACACTGCCGGCTTTACACACCATTCCCATACATCAGGCACCCCGCTATAGGTGGCTGGCTCGCTCCGGGTGGCGTAGGCGGCGGCAGTTCCTGACCGTAGTACAAACACGGGAAATTGCCTTAACACTGACACAAATTTCCCCGTTCCCATCGACTGCTACAGAGCACTAGCAAGTCTAATCATCACTGGTATGGGATCTACGAGTCTGTTGCTGCTCGTATGCACATTCCCCCACGATCCCAGATCACTGTACCTCTACCCCCTGCATACAATAATGTCTTAAACCCCTCCAAGCGACGACTCCGGCCGGATTCTGTGACGACCGATGTCGTAGGTGAAGCAGGAAGCATCAGCAGTTGTAGTCCAGCCACCACGACGCCCTATACATCAATTTGCCGAATTGAGTACAGGAACGTCTTGACAAGGTGGCGGCTGAGTTCAGAATGATGCTCACACCGGCTCTTCCCGCGTCCTTCTCGAAATAACCAATGAGAGGAAGGCATACAGCGGCCTACCCCTCTCATCCAATCAGCGACGGTGTAGCATAGCCCCTAGGGCAGCTCCAAGATGGCCGACCAACATGGCGGCTCAAGATGTTTACTAAGATGGCGGCTGTCTCCATGACAACCACTCAAGTGGCCAGCGAGCGTGGGGCCCCACATGTCTACCCACCCCACGCCTGCGGCCTAGGCGTTTCGCGCGCAAAGTTGTCTGGCTCCATGCCATACAATGAGATGATGCTATCAGCTCTAGCACTGTCCACAGACATGCCACCCCGGCCAGGGTAACATTTATGGACTGCTGATGACTGGGGCTCTCACATGAGCCCAAACACTAGATGTTTCGGTTGCTGGTACAAAACTTAAGTCCGCCCACTTAACAAGTGCACTTAACAAGTGTACTGGCTCCCACAGGCATAAGAGCACTATTGTAAGTGAGCTGGTGAACCACCTCCTCACAGGCAGGATCTGGGAAGTTGAAAAGCAATTTAGAGACAGAGGGGGAGAACTGTGGGAGATTGAAGAATATTGGGAAGGGGAGAGTACTGGGAGGAGGTGAGGGGGGAATACTGGGAAGATACTGGTACTGGTAGAGGGGAGAATATTGGGAGAGGGGAGTACTGTGAAGGTACTGGGAGACGGGAGTGGGAGAGGAGAGGAAGGACAAAGGAACAGATACACTTGGTACTGACTCCCAGTACAATTACTTCTAGAGAATTATTACACCACAAATGGCGTTCTTTCGAATAATAAACTAATGTCTCTAATGAGAGAGAGAGAGAGAGAGAGAGAGAGAGAGAGAGAGAGAGAGAGAGAGAGAGAGAGAGAGAGAGAGAGAGAGAGAGAGAGAGAGAGAGAGAGAGAGAGAGAGAGAGAGAGAGATATCACGCTCACTGACACAAGAGAAGTGATCACCAGGCTACCTGTCCCAGCAAAAAATAAAAAAATAAAAATAAATATATATACAGACCGGATCAACTGCTTCAAGACATATCCAGTGAACAGACCAAGAAATACTTAGATCTGGATTAAAGCCATTGTCTACCACTCTCCCCATAACTTCCTACTGGTGCCCCGTAACTCTCACCACTTGTAACACCTCTTAAAGGTCACCCCGACCTGTCGGGATGACCTTTGCAGTGTGATACATCACATTGCAAACAGCTGCGTCTAACAGCCTGATGATACGGAATGCCTTATCGTGTTATTGCGTCGCATAGCACTGGTATTTAATAGCAATTTTTTCAATATTACAGGGATAATAAGATTAACGACCGTGAAGGTGGTTATCGGTCAGCACGGTGTGGCTCGTCCGGTGGCGGGCGTTAGCCAATCAGAATCACCGGGCGAGGTAACGAGTGCTGGTCGGAGCATGAGGAGAAACAGAAATCTACTCCCCCCTACGGAGCATGAGGAGAAACAGAAATTTTCGGGCCTTTAGTGTCCCCGCGGCCCGGTCCTCGACCAGGTTTATGCAACTGTAGAGTTCTCATCACCCAGGAAGACGCTACAGTAGAGTCCTCAACACCCAGGAAGACGCTACAGTAGAGTCCTCATCACCCAGGAAGACGCTACTGTAGAGTCCTCATCACCCAAGAAGACGCTACAGTAGAGTCCTCATCACCCAGGAAGACGCTACAGTACAGTCCTCATCACCCAGGAAGACGCTACAGTAGAGTCCTCATTACCCAGGAAGATGCTACAGTAGAGTCCTCATCACCCAGGAAGACGCTACTGTAGAGTCCTCATCACCCAGGAAGACGCTACTGTAGAGTCCTCATCACCCAGGAAGACGCTACTGTAGAGTCCTCATCACCCAGGAAGACGCTACAGTAGAGTCCTCATCACCCAGGAAGACGCTACTGTAGAGTCCTCATCACCCAGGAAGACGCTACAGTAGAGTCCTCATCACCCAGGAAGACGCTACAGTAGAGTCCTCATCACCCAGGAAGACGCTACAGTAGAGTCCTCATCACCCAGGAAGACGCTACAGTAGAGTCCTCATCACCCAGGAAGACGCTACAGTAGAGTCCTCATCACCCAGGAAGACGCTACAGTAGAGTCCTCATCACCCAGGAAGATGCTACAGTAGAGTCCTCATCACCCAGGAAGACGCTACTGTAGAGTCCTCATCACCCAGGAAGACGCTACAGTAGAGTCCTCATCACCCAGGAAGACGCTACTGTAGAGTCCTCATCACCCAGGAAGACGCTACAGTAGAGTCCTCATCACCCAGGAAGACGCTACTGTAGAGTCCTCATCACCCAGGAAGACGCTACAGTAGAGTCCTCATCACCCAGGAAGACGCTACAGTAGAGTCCTCATCACCCAGGAAGACGCTACTGTAGAGTCCTCATCACCCAGGAAGACGCAACAGTAGAGTCCTCATCACCCAGGAAGACGCTACAGTAGAGTCCTCATCACCCAGGAAGACGCTACTGTAGAGTCCTCATCACCCAGGAAGACGCTACAGTAGAGTCCTCATCACCCAGGAAGACGCTACTGTAGAGTCCTCATCACCCAGGAAGACGCTACTGTAGAGTCCTCATCACCCAGGAAGACGCTACAGTAGAGTCCTCATTAAGTAAATCTTAACACCCTCACAAAAAAAAACTCAACGCGGACGAAATAAAGAAACTCATCAGGACGTGGAGCAAAAATGATGGCGGGAGGGGGGGGGTGTGAATATTGGGGACAAGGGCGTGACGACCACCACCAGGGACCACCATGGCCCGGGACCACCACCACCACCCGGGGCCACCACCACCAGGGACCACTACCACCACCAGGGACCACTACCACCACCAGTGACCACCACCACCAGGGACCACCACCACCAGGGACCACCACCACCAGGGACCACCACCGCCAGGGACCACCACCACCAGGGACCACTACCACCATCAGGGACCACCACCACCCGGGACCACCACCACCACCAGTGACCACCACCACCAGGGACCACCACCACCAGGGACCACCACCACCAGGGACCACCACCGCCAGGGACCACTACCACCAGGGACCACTACCACCATCAGGGACCACCACCACCCGGGACCACCACCACCAGGGACCACCACCACCAGGGACCACTACCACCATCAGGGACCACCACCACCCGGGACCACCACCACCACCAGGGACCACCACCACCAGGGACCACCACCGCCAGGGACCACCACCGCCAGGGACCACCACCACCAGGGACCACCACCGTCCCGAGCACAAGTTTATTCCTCCAGAAGTAAATCTGACGAGAAAATATGGACCGAGTTTCTTTCTTCTCGTAACTGGTGGCGATAGATGGCCAAGAGGGGGGGGGAGACAGTAGAGGACACAGCTCCAGGAGACAGTAGGGGACACAGCTCCAGGAGACAGTAGGGGACACAGCTCCAGGAGACAGTAGGGGACACAGCTCCAGGAGACAGTAGAGGACACAGCTCCAGGAGACAGTAGGGGACACAGCTCCTGGGGACAGTAGAGGACACAGCTCCAGGAGACAGTAGGGGACACAGCTCCAGGGGACAGTAGAGGACACAGCTCCAGGGGACAGTAGGGGACACAGCTCCAAGGGACAGTAGAGGACACAGCTCCAGGAGACAGTAGGGGACACAGCTCCAGGGGACAGTAGAGGACACAGCTCCAGGGGACAGTAGGGGACACAGCTCCAGGGGACAGTAGAGGACACAGCTCCAGGAGACAGTAGGGGACACAGCTCCAGGGGACAGTAGAGGACACAGCTCCAGGAGACAGTAGAGGACACAGCTCCAGGAGACAGTAGGGGACACAGCTCCAGGAGACAGTAGAGGACACAGCTCCAGGAGACAGTAGGGGACACAGCTCCTGGGGACAGTAGGGGACACAGCTCCAGGAGACAGTAGGGGACACAGCTCCAGGAGACAGTAGGGGACACAGCTCCTGGGGACAGTAGGGGACACAGCTCCAGGAGACAGTAGGGGACACAGCTCCAGGAGACAGTAGGGGACACAGCTCCTGGGGACAGTAAAGGACACAGCTCCAGGGGACAGTAGGGACACAGCTCCAGGGGGACAGTAGGGGACACAGCTCCAGGGGACAGTAGAGGACACTGCTCCAGGGGACAGTAGAGGACACAGCTCCAGGGGACAGTATGGGACACAGCTCCAGGGGACAGTAGGGGACACAGCTCCAGGGGACAGTAGAGGACACAGCTCCAGGGGACAGTAGGGGACACAGCTCCAGGGGACAGTAGGGGACACAGCTCCAGGGGACAGTAGGGGACACAGCTCCAGGGGGACAGTAGAGGACACAGCTCCAGGGGACAGTAGAGGACACAGCTCTAGGGGAGACAGTAGAGGACACAGCTCCAGGGGACAGTAGAGGACACAGCTCCAGGGGACAGTAGATGACACAGCTTCACGGGACAGTAGAGGACACAGCTCCAGGGGACAGTAGGGGACACAGCTCCAGGGGACAGTAGGGGACACAGCTCCAGGGGACAGTACACAGCTCCAGGGGACAGTAGGGGACACAGCTCCAGGGACAGTAGGGGACACAGCTCCAGGGACAGTAGAGGACACAGCTCCAGGGACAGTAGGGGACACAGCTCCAGGGGACAGTAGGGGACACAGCTCCAGGGGACAGTAGGGGACACAGCTCCAGGAGACAGTAGGGGACACAGCTCCAGGGGACAGTAGAGGACACAGCTCCAGGGGACAGTAGGGGACACAGCTCCAGGGAACAGTAGAGGACACAGCTCCAGGGGACAGTAGGGGACACAGATCCAGGAGACAGTTGGGGACACAGCTCCAGGGGACAGTAGAGGACACAGCTCCAGGGGACAGTAGAGGACACAGCTCCAGGGGACAGTAGGGGACACAGCTCCAGGGGACAGTAGGGGACACAGCTCCAGGGGACAGTAGAGGACACAGCTCCAGGAGACAGTAGGGGACACAGCTCCAGGAGACAGTAGGGGACACAGCTCCAGGGGACAGTAGAGGACACAGCTCCAGGGGACAGTAGAGGACACAGCTCTAGGGGAGACAGTAGAGGACACAGCTCCAGGGGACAGTAGAGGACACAGCTCCAGGGGACAGTAGAGGACACAGCTCCAGGGGACAGTAGGGGACACAGCTCCAGGGGACAGTAGGGGACACAGCTCCAGGGGACAGTAGAGGACACAGCTCCAGGGGACAGTAGGGGACACAGCTCCAGGGGACAGTAGGGGACACAGCTCCAGGAGACAGTAGGGGACACAGCTCCAGGGGACAGTAGAGGACACAGCTCCAGGGGACAGTAGAGGACACAGCTCCAGGGGACAGTAGGGTACACAGCTCCAGGGGACAGTAGGGGACACAGCTCCAGGAGACAGTAGAGGACACAGCTCCAGGGGACAGTAGAGGACACAGCTCCAGGAGACAGTAGGGGACACAGCTCCAGGGGACAGTAGGGGACACAGCTCCAGGGGACAGTAGGGGACACAGCTCCAGGGGACAGTAGGGGACACAGCTCCAGGGGACAGTAGGGGACACAGCTCCAGGGGACAGTAGGGGACACAGCTCCAGGGGACAGTAGGGGACACAGCTCCAGGGGACAGTAGGGGACACAGCTCCAGGGACAGTAGAGGACACAGCTCCAGGGGACAGTAGGGGACACAGCTCCAGGGACAGTAGAGGACACAGCACCAGGGGACAGTATGGGACACAGCTCCAGGGGACAGTAGGGACACAGCTCCAGGGGACAGTAGGGGACACAGCTCCAGGGGACAGTAGAGGACACAGCTCCAGGGGACAGTAGGGGACACAGCTCCAGGGGACAGTAGGGGACACAGCTCCAGGGGACAGTAGGGGACACAGCTCCAGGGACAGTAGGGGACACAGCTCCAGGGGACAGTAGGGGACACAGCTCCAGGGGACAGTAGGGGACACAGCTCCAGGGGACAGTGGGGGACACAGCTCCAGGGACAGTGGGGGACACAGCTCCAGGGTACAGTAGGGGACACAGCTCCAGGGGACAGTAGAGGACACAGCTCCAGGGGACAGTAGGGGCTCCAGGGACAGTAGGGGACACAGCTCCAGGGGACAGTAGGGGTAGGGGACACAGCTCCAGGGGACAGTAGGACACAGCTCCAAGGGACAGCTCCAGGGACAGTACACAGCTCCAGGGGACAGTAGGGGACACAGCTCCAGGGACAGTAGGGGACACAGCTCCAGGGGACAGTAGGGGACACAGCTCCAGGGGACAGTAGAGGACACAGCTCCAGGGGACAGTAGGGGACACAGCTCCAGGGGACAGTACACAGCTCCAGGGACAGTAGGGGACACAGCTCCAGGGGACAGTAGGGGACACAGCTCCAGGGGACAGTAGGGGACACAGCTCCAGGGACAGTACACAGCTCCAGGGGACAGTACACAGCTCCAGGGGACAGTAGGGGACACAGCTCCAGGGGACAGTAGGGGACACAGCTCCAGGGGACAGTAGGGGACACAGCTCCAGGGGACAGTAGGGGACACAGCTCCAGGGGACAGTAGGGGCTCCAGGGGACAGTAGAGGACACAGCTCCAGGGGACAGTAGGGGACACAGCTCCAGGGGACAGTAGGGACACAGCTCCAGGGGACAGTAGGGGACACAGCTCCAGGGGACAGTAGGGGACACAGCTCCAGGGACAGTAGGGGACACAGCTCCAGGGGACAGTAGGGACACAGCTCCAGGGACACAGCTCCAGGGGACAGTAGGGGACACAGCTCCAGGGGACAGTAGGGACACAGCTCCAGGGGACAGTAGGGGACACAGCTCCAGGGGACAGTAGAGGACACAGCTCCAGGGGACAGTAGGGGACACAGCTCCAGGGGACAGTAGAGGACACAGCTCCAGGGGACAGTAGGGGACACAGCTCCAGGGGACAGTAGGGGACACAGCTCCAGGAGACAGTAGGGGACACAGCTCCAGGGGACAGTAGGGACACAGCTCCAGGGACAGTAGGGGACACAGCTCCAGGGGACAGTAGGGACACAGCTCCAGGGGACAGTAGGGACACAGCTCCAGGGGACAGTAGGGGACACAGCTCCAGGACAGACAGTAGGGGGACACAGCTCCAGGGGACAGTAGGGGACACAGCTCCAGGGGACAGTAGGGACACAGCTCCAGGGGACAGTAGGGGCACACAGTAGGGGACACTCCAGGGGACAGTAGGGGACACAGCTCCAGGGGACAGTAGGGGACACAGCTCCAGGGGACAGTAGAGGACACAGCTCCAGGGGACAGTAGGGGACACAGCTCCAGGGGACAGTAGAGGACACAGCTCCAGGGGACAGTAGGGGGACACAGCTCCAGGGGACAGTAGGGGACACAGCTCCAGGGGACAGTAGGGGACACAGCTCCAGGGGACAGTAGAGGACACAGCTCCAGGGGACAGTAGGGGACACAGCTCCAGGGTAGACACAGCTCCAGGGGTACACAGCTCCAGGGGACAGTAGGGGACACAGCTCCAGGGGACAGTAGGGGACACAGCTCCAGGGGACAGTAGGGGACACAGCTCCAGGGGACAGTAGGGACACAGCTCCAGGGGACAGTAGGGGACACAGCTCCAGGGGACAGTAGGGGACACAGCTCCAGGGGACAGTAGGGGACACAGCTCCAGGGGACAGTAGGGGACACAGCTCCAGGGACAGTAGGGGACACAGCTCCAGGGGACAGTAGGGGACACAGCTCCAGGGGACAGTAGGGGACACAGCTCCAGGGGACAGTAGGGGACACAGCTCCAGGGACAGTAGGGGACACAGCTCCAGGGACAGTAGGGGACACAGCTCCAGGGGACAGTAGGGGACACAGCTCCAGGGGACAGTAGGGGACACAGCTCCAGGGACAGTAGGGGACACAGCTCCAGGGGACAGTAGAGGACACAGCTCCAGGGGACAGTAGGGGACACAGCTCCAGGGACAGTAGAGGACACAGCTCCAGGGGACAGTAGGGGACACAGCTCCAGGAGACAGTAGAGGACACAGCTCCAGGGGACAGTAGAGGACACAGCTCCAGGGACAGTAGAGGACACAGCTCCAGGGGACAGTAGAGGACACAGCTCCAGGGGACAGTAGGGGACACAGCTCCAGGGGACAGTAGGGGACACAGCTCCAGGGACAGTAGGGGACACAGCTCCAGGGGACAGTAGAGGACACAGCTCCAGGGGACAGTAGAGGACACAGCTCCAGGGGACAGTAGGGGACACAGCTCCAGGGACAGTAGAGGACACAGCTCCAGGGGACAGTAGAGGACACAGCTCCAGGGGACAGTAGGGGACACAGCTCCAGGGGACAGTAGGGGACACAGCTCCAGGGACAGTAGGGGACACAGCTCCAGGGGACAGTAGGGGACACAGCTCCAGGGGACAGTAGAGGACACAGCTCCAGGGGACAGTAGAGGACACAGCTCCAGGGGACAGTAGGGGACACAGCTCCAGGGACAGTAGGGACACAGCTCCAGGGGACAGTAGGGGACACAGCTCCAGGGGACAGTAGGGGACACAGCTCCAGGGGACAGTAGGGACACAGCTCCAGGGGACAGTAGGGGACACAGCTCCAGGGGACAGTAGAGGACACAGCTCCAGGGGACAGTAGGGGACACAGCTCCAGGACACAGTCCAGGGGACAGTAGGGGACACAGCTCCAGGGGACAGTAGAGGACACAGCTCCAGGGACAGTAGAGGACACAGCTCCAGGGGACAGTAGGGGACACAGCTCCAGGGGACAGTAGGGGACACAGCTCCAGGGGACAGTAGGGGACACAGCTCCAGGGGACAGTAGGGGACACAGCTCCAGGGGACAGTAGGGGACACAGCTCCAGGGACAGTAGAGGACACAGCTCCAGGGGACAGTAGAGGACACAGCTCCAGGGGACAGTAGGGGACACAGCTCCAGGGGACAGTAGGGACACAGCTCCAGGAGACAGTAGGGGACACAGCTCCAGGGGACAGTAGGGGACACAGCTCCAGGGGACAGTAGGGGACACAGCTCCAGGGGACAGTAGAGGACACAGCTCCAGGGGACAGTAGAGGACACAGCTCCAGGGGACAGTAGGGGACACAGCTCCAGGGGACAGTAGGGGACACAGCTCCAGGGGACAGTAGGGGACACAGCTCCAGGGGACAGTAGGGGACAGCTCCAGGGGACAGTAGAGGACACAGCTCCAGGGGACAGTGGGGGACACAGCTCCAGGGGACAGTAGGGGACACAGCTCCAGGGGACAGTAGTGGACACAGCTCCAGGGGACAGTAGGGGACACAGCTCCAGGGGACAGAAGAGGACACAGCTCCAGGGGACAGTAGGGGACACAACTCCAGGGACAGTAGGGGACACAGCTCCAGGGACAGTAGGGGACACAGCTCCAGGGACAGTAGAGGACACAGCTCCAGGGACAGTAGGGGACACAGCTCCAGGGGACAGTAGGGGACACAGCTCCAGGAGACAGTAGGGGACACAGCTCCAGGGGACAGTAGGGGACACAGCTCCAGGGGACAGTAGGGGACACAGCTCCAGGGACAGTAGGGACACAGCTCCAGGGGACAGTAGGGGACACAGCTCCAGGGGACAGTAGGGGACACAGCTCCAGGGACAGTAGGGGACACAGCTCCAGGGGACAGTAGGGGACACAGCTCCAGGGGACAGTAGGGGACACAGCTCCAGGGGACAGTAGGGGACACAGCTCCAGGGGACAGTAGGGGACACAGCTCCAGGGGACAGTAGGGGACACAGCTCCAGGGGACAGTAGGGGACAGCTCCAGGGGACAGTAGGGGACACAGCTCCAGGGGACAGTAGGGGACACAGCTCCAGGGGACAGTAGGGGACACAGCTCCAGGGGACAGTAGAGGACACAGCTCCAGGGACAGTAGGGGACACAGCTCCAGGGACAGTAGAGGACACAGCTCCAGGGGACAGTAGGGGACACAGCTCCAGGGGACAGTAGAGGACACAGCTCCAGGGGACAGTAGGGACACAGCTCCAGGAGACAGTAGAGGACACAGCTCCAGGGACAGTAGAGGACACAGCTCCAGGGGACAGTAAGGGACGCAGCTCCAGGGACAGTAGGGGACACAGCTCCAGGGGACAGTAGGGGACACAGCTCCAGGGGACAATAGAGGACACAGCTCCAGGGGACAGTAGGGGACACAGCTCCAGGGGACAGTAGGGGACACAGCTCCAGGGGACAGTAGGGACACAGCTCCAGGGGACAGTAGGGGACAGCTCCAGGGGACAGTAGGGACACAGCTCCAGGGACAGAATGGGACACAGCTCCAGGAGACAGTAGGGGACACAGCTTCAGGAGACAGTAGGGGACACAGCTCCAGGGGACAATAGGGGACACAGCTCCAGGGGACAGTAGAGGACACAGCTCCAGGAGACAGTAGGGGACACAGCTCCAGGGACAGTAGGGACACAGCTCCAGGGGACAGTAGGGACACAGCTCCAGGGGACAGTAGAGGACACAGCTCCAGGAGACAGTAGGGGACACAGCTCCAGGGACAGTAGGGACACAGCTCCAGGGACAGTAGGGACACAGCTCCAGGGACAGTAGGGGACACAGCTCCAGGGGACAGTAGGGGACACAGCTCCAGGAGACAGTAGGGGACACAGCTCCAGGGGACAGTAGGGGACACAGCTCCAGGGGACAGTAGAGGACACAGCTCCAGGGGACAGTAGGGGACACAGCTCCAGGGGACAGTAGGGGACACAGCTCCAGGGGCCGCCACCAACACCTCATAAAAGGATCCTGAGACTCAATTTAGGGAACGTGATCACTGAATCACATTACTTCTGCTCAACGCCGGCGACGAGGGTAGCGGCGGCGGCGGCGGCGAGGATGGCGGCGGCGAGGATGGCGGCGGGCTGATGGTGGCGGCGAGGATGGTGGCGACGAGGATGGTGGCAGTGTAACGGGGGCCCAGCCTTTAACCTTACTAGTTAAATGCTGGTGGTTCTTAAGTAAAATATACAGTCACCAGAGTTCTACTGTGTAACCTTCAACACAACTCAAGATCTTTGATCATTTAGATATCACGGCCCAAGGACACTGTACCTTCCGATGCTACACCTGTACACTCTGCCTCACGCCGATGCTACACCTGTACACTCTGCCTCACGCCGATGCTACACCTGTACACTCTGCCTCACGCCGATGCTACACCTGTACACTCTGCCTCACGCCGATGCTACACCTGTACACTCTGCCTCACGCCGATGCTACACCTGTACACTCTGCCTCACGCCGATGCTACACCTGTACACTCTGCCTCACGCCGATGCTACACCTGTACACTCTGCCTCACGCCGATGCTACACCTGTACACTCTGCCTCACGCCGATGCTACACCTGTACACTCTGCCTCACGCCGATGCTACACCTGTACACTCTGCCTCACGCCGATGCTACACCTGTACACTCTGCCTCACGCCGATGCTACACCTGTACACTCTGCCTCACGCCGATGCTACACCTGTACACTCTGCCTCACGCCGATGCTACACCTGTACACTCTGCCTCACGCCGATGCTACACCTGTACACTCTGCCTCACGCCGATGCTACACCTGTACACTCTGCCTCACGCCGATGCTACACCTGTACACTCTGCCTCACGCCGATGCTACACCTGTACACTCTGCCTCACGCCGATGCTACACCTGTACACTCTGCCTCACGCCGATGCTACACCTGTACACTCTGCCTCACGCCGATGCTACACCTGTACACTCTGCCTCACGCCGATGCTACACCTGTACACTCTGCCTCACGCCGATGCTACACCTGTACACTCTGCCTCACGCCGATGCTACACCTGTACACTCTGCCTCACGCCGCCGCCACCTGCTATCTGCTTAGCAATTCCCTCAAACTGGCGGTGAAGCAGGATATCGTCAGTTAGGTATAAAACCCCGAAAATGTATCCCCAATTATACGAGAAGGATAGCTAAGCTTTACGTTAAGTGTGGTAATTAAATCAAAGTATAAAGGGATTATCTTAGTTATTAAATAAATGCTTGGTGACTGGCGGAGGGAGCCCCTAGTGCAGCGACGAGTCACAATAACGGGGCTGAAGTATGTTGACCAGACCACACACTAGAAATTGAAGGGACGACGACGTTTCGGTCCGTCCTGGACCATTCTCAGTCGACTCCGACTCAAGTCGGAGCCCTAGTCTTAAGCCTGGGTTATAAGTCCACTACCAATGTAAAATAACTGTTTGTAAATTGCACTAAACACCATAATATTCTATAAAACGATTTATTAAATCAAAGGTTATCAAATAAAAATAAAAATTAATAAACCCCTATCGGAACACTTCCTAACATTATTATCCTAACGGAGGCAATTGGTAAATATCTACTGCAATTTATGTGGATCCTACACCATAATAAACTCAGAAATACAAACATTTGCCTTATATATCACAGACCAGTTGTTAAGTCTTGCCCTCCGGAGAGGAAGATGTGTTTATGGGAGCCGGTCGGCCGAGCGGACAACACGCTATACTCGTGATCCTGTGGTCCTGGGTTCGAACCCAAGCGCCGGCTAGAAACAATAGGCAGAGTTTCTTTCACCCTATGCCCCTGTTACCTAGCAGTAAAATAGGTACCTGGGTGTTAGTCAGCTGTCGCGGGCTGCTTCCTGGGGGTGGAAGCCTGGTCGAGGACCGGGCCACGGGGACACTAAAGCCCCGAAATCATCTCAAGATAACCTCCCAGGATAACACTAACTCTTCCTCTCCACACTGACCTATCAGAGGCTGACCTAGGCGTGTTGCCAGATTACTCTTTGAAAATGATTAATGCTAAAGTATTTGTCACTGAAGGTCACTATTATCCCAAACACTGGGAATAATCTACTAATCGAGCCAGGCTAATTACAATATTCAGTAGCACTTGTGTAACAGAATTCGGCTCAAAAATCACGCTCAGGAGTCAAATTTCCGACATTTCAGATTTTTTGAAAACTGCAGGGGGGTTTGGGCAAAATATGACGCATCGCCGTTTTCAGTAATTGACATATTTTCGGTGAAAAAAGTAGTAATTTGAAAATGAAAATAGGTGCAGAGAGTCAAAATTCGGCTCAAAAATCACGCTCAGGAGTCAAATTTCCGACATTTCAGATATTTTGAAAACTGCAGGGGGGTTTGGGCAAAATATGACCCATCGCCGTTTTCAGTATTGGCATATTTTCGGTATAAAAAGTCGTAATTTGAAAATGAAATAGGTGCAGAGTCGAATTCGGCTCAAAAATCACGCTCAGGAGTCAAATTTCCGACATTTCAGATATTTTGAAAACTGCAGGGGGGTTTGGGCAAAATATGACCCTTCGCCGTTTTCAGTAATTGGCATATTTTCGGTGTAAAAAGTCGTATATCATAATAGATTACTTGAAACCCGTATCAGTCACTCAACAAAAATTGGGCTACTCTTATTACAATTCGCTACTTTTAGACCGTCAGCTCGCTACTTTTAGCAATTTGAATCTGGCAACCCCTGCTTGTGTTTCTCTCTCGTCGCCCACCAGCGGTCGGAGTGGACGGACGTCGTTCCGCCCTCCAGGACGTTCCTCCATCTTTACTCTCTTATTTTGGCCTTCTGCCTCATCAAAACATGTCTAACGTACTCACAAACACTTAGTAAGATCGCTGGGCACACGATCAAATACAGACAGTCACTGTAAACTGGTTGAAAAAGGCTTACCAGAGAGTTAGATGTACAAGGGCGCTTGCTGGCCCGGCCGTCACACGTTGACGCGTTCCTTAGTCCACCAAATTGATATTTAAACTTCTCTACAGGGCTTCTTTCCTTGCAGACTCGAGCACGATGTCGTTCACCACATTTCATACAAGAAAGCCTGAATAATTCTCCTCTTGATGGAGCACGTAATCAGAGAATCTTCCTCTGCTACCAGGAGCTTAAAAAGACTGCATCCTGCTTCCACGACGGCTGTTACTCGAGTAAAGTCAAGACCCCTGACATGAGCCTCATGCCTTCCTCACAAACTTTTGACATCTCATGTCAAGTCGCTAATGTACACATTCATTCACTGCCCATGCTTTTAACTGTTTGCCAAATCTAATCGGATGTTTTATATATACACTCACATGTCTATGTGTCTTTGACCTCTTATTTAGGTCAGGTCTTGCAGAATAGCTCTCAAAGGTAGACCCGTTTTTCAGCTACCAGGGATCATAACATTTTTCACTAATTTACATGATTTAACAAACAAGTTGATAGGGTACATATTTTCCAGTGACTAAATATGTCTTACCTATTTCAGATCTTACTGAAGTCAAATGCTTCTTTGCTAACAGACAATACCTATTCATTAATCTTAATTGACGTTAATTTTAACATAAGAACTTAACCCCGATTGATAATTCCTACTAATTCTGTAATACATTCATAATTCTCCTAGTTTGATAACTTGCCACAGGCGGCGGTTGGCGCCACGGTTTTCTACCCTAATCCCTGGGGAGTGACCCAGGCGACCAGTCAGGTCACTACAAACTTTCTCAATATTTCATGTTAGATCTTATGGACTTTCAGTATTACCAGTCCTACTGTTACAGCAGCGCTCATGGTGGCGGCGAGGATGGTGGCGGGCTGATGGTGGCAGCGAGGGTGGTGGCGGTGATGGATGAGTCACTATCACCAACAATAAAGGCACTAACTACCAACATGTGAACCACCCTGTTGGCCCATACGAGGCAGCTCCTGGTTCTCCCAGCCACACGCTCTCATATACGCGTGTATCCTGCGCTTGAAACAATCCAACCATCCCATGGTTATATGCTACC
>NW_025571886.1:57500-101388 GCF_020424385.1 Procambarus clarkii | reverse complement strand
GTGTGTTGCTGGAGACCTCTGCCAGTGTGTTGCTGGAGACCTCTGCCAGTGTGTTGCTGGAGAACTCTGCCAGTGTGTTGCTGGAGACCTCTGCCAGTGTGTTGCTGGAGACCTCTGCCAGTGTGTTGCTGAAGACCTCTGCCAGTGTGTTGCTGGAGACCTCTGCCAGTGTGTTGCTGGAGACCTCTGCCAGTCTGTTGCTGGAGACCCCTGCCAGTGTGTTGCTGGAGACCCCTGCCAGTGTGTTGCTGGAGACCTCTGCCAGTGTGTTGCTGGAGACCTCTGCCAGTGTGTTGCTGGAGACCTCTGCCAGTGTGTTGCTGGAGACCTCTGCCAGTGTGTTGCTGGAGACCTCTGCCAGTGTGTTGCTGGAGACCTCTGCCAGTGTGTTGCTGGAGACCTCTGCCAGTGTGTTGCTGGAGACCTCTGCCAGTGTGTTGCTGGAGACCTCTGCCAGTGTGTTGCTGGAGACCCCTGCCAGTGTGTTGCTGGAGACCCCTGCCAGTGTGTTGATGGAGACCCCTGCCAGTGTGTTGCTGGAGACCTCTGCCAGTGTGTTGCTGGAAACCCCTGCCAGTGTGTTGTTGGAGACCCCTGCCAGTGTGTTGCTGAAGACCTCTGCCAGTGTGTTGCTGGAGACCCCTGCCAGAGTGTTGCTGGAGACCCCTGTCAGTGTGTTGCTGGAGACCCCTGCCTGTGTGTTGCTGGAAACCTCTGCCAGCGTGTTGCTGGAGACCTCTGCCAGTGTGTTGCTGGAGACCTCTGCCAGTGTGTTGCTGGAGACCTCTGGCAGTGTGTTGCTGGAGACCTCTGCCAGTGTGTTGCTGGAGACCCCTGCCAGTGTGTTGCTGGAGATCCCTGCCAGTCTGTTGCTGGAGACCTCTGGCAAGGTATTTCTGGAGACCTCTGTCAGTGTGTTGCTAGAGACCCTGCCAGTGTGTTGCTGGAGACCCCTGCCAGTGTGTTGCTGTAGACCTCTGCCAGTGTGTCGCTGGAGACCCCTGCCAGTGTGTTGCTGGAGACCCCTGCCAGTGTGTTGCTGGAGACCCCTGCCAGTGTGTTGCTGGAGACTTCTGCCAGTGTGTTGCTGGAGACCTCTGCCAGTGTGTTGCTGGAGACCTCTGCCAGTGTGTTGCTGGAGACCCCTGCCAGTGTGTTGCTGGAGACCTCTGCCAGTGTGTTGCTGGAGACCTCTGCCAGTATGTTGCTGGAGTCCCATGCCAGTGTGTTGCTGGAGACCCCTGCCAGTGTGTTGCTGGAGACCCCTGCCAGTGTGTTGCTGGAGACCTCTGCCAGTGTGTTGCTGGAGACCCCTGCCAGTGTGTTGCTGGAGACCCCTGCCAGCGTGTTGCTGGAGACCTCTGCCAGTGTGTTGCTGGAGACCTCTGCCAGTGTGTTGCTGGAGACCTCTGCCAGTGTGTTGCTGGAGACCTCTGCCAGTGTGTTGCTGGAGACCTTTGCCAGTGTGTTGCTGGAGACCCCTGCCAGTGTGTTGCGGGAGACGACTGCCAGTGTGTTACTGGAGACCTCTGCCAGTGTGTTGCTGGAGACCTCTGCCAGTGTGTTGCTGGAGACCTCTGCCAGTGTGTTGCTGGAGAACTCTGCCAGTGTGTTGCTGGAGACCTCTGCCAGTGTGTTGCTGGAGACCTCTGCCAGTGTGTTGCTGGAGACCTCTGCCAGTGTGTTGCTGGAGACCTCTGCCAGTGTGTTGCTGGAGACCTCTGCCAGTGTGTTGCTGGAGACCCCTGCCAGTGTGTTGCTGGAGACCCCTGCCAGTGTGTTGATGGAGACCCCTGCCAGTGTGTTGCTGGAGACCTCTGCCAGTGTGTTGCTGGAGACCCCTGCCAGTGTGTTGCTGGAGACCCCTGCCAGTGTGTTGCTGGAGACCTCTGCCAGTGTGTTGCTGGAGACCCCTGCCAGAGTGTTGCTGGAGACCCCTGCCAGTGTGTTGCTGGAGACCCCTGCCAGTGTGTTGCTGGAAACCTCTGCCACCGTGTTGCTGGAGACTTCTGCCAGTGTGTTGCTGGAGACCTCTGCCAGTGTGTTGCTGGAGACCTCTGCCAGTGTGTTGCTGGAGACCTCTGCCAGTGTGTTTCTGGAGACCTCTGCCAGTCTGTTGCTGGAGACCACTGCCAGTGTGTTGCTGGAGACCCCTGCCAGTGTGTTGATGGAGACCCCTGCCAGTGTGTTGCTGGAGACCTCTGCCAGTGTGTTGCTCGAGACCCCTGCCAGTGTGTTGCTGGAGACCCCTGCCAGTGTGTTGCTGGAGACCTCTGCCAGTGTGTTGCTGGAGACCCCTGCCAGTGTGTTGCTGGAGACCCCTGCCAGTGTGTTGCTGGAGAACTCTGCCAGTGTGTTGCTGGAGACCTCTGCCAGTGTGTTGCTGGAGACCTCTGCCAGTGTGTTGCTGAAGACCTCTGCCAGTGTGTTGCTGGAGACCTCTGCCAGTGTGTTGCTGGAGACCTCTGCCAGTCTGTTGCTGGAGACCCCTGCCAGTGTGATGCTGGAGACCTCTGCCAGTGTGTTGCTGAAGACCTCTGCCAGTGTGTTGCTGGAGACCTCTGCCAGTGTGTTGCTGGAGACCTCTGCCAGTCTGTTGCTGGAGACCCCTGCCAGTGTGATGCTGGAGACCCCTGCCAGTGTGTTACTGGAGATCTCTGCCAGTGTGTTGCTGGAGACCTCTGCCAGTGTGTTGCTGGAGACCTCTGCCAGTGTGTTGCTGGAGACCTCTGCCAGTGTGTTGCTGGAGACTTCTGCCAGTGTGTTGCTGGAGACCTCTGCCAGTGTGTTGCTGGAGACCTCTGCCAGTGTGTTGCTGGAGACCTCTGCCAGTGTGTTGCTGGAGACCTTTGCCAGAGTGTTGCTGGAGACCCCTGCCAGTGTGTTGCTGGAGACCCCTGCCAGTGTGTTGCTGGAAACCTCTGCCAGCGTGTTGCTGGAGACCTCTGCCAGTGTGTTGCTGGAGACCTCTGCCAGTGTGTTGCTGGAGACCTCTGCCAGTGTGTTGCTGGAGACCTCTGCCAGTGTGTTGCTGGAGACCTCTGCCAGTCTGTTGCTGGAGACCCCTGCCAGTGTGTTGCTGGAGACCCCTGCCAGTGTGTTGATGGAGACCCCTGCCAGTGTGTTGCTGGAGACCTCTGCCAGTGTGTTGCTGGAGACCCCTGCCAGTGTGTTGTTGGAGACCCCTGCCAGTGTGTTGCTGGAGGCCTCTGCCTGTGTGTTGCTGGAGACCCCTGCCAGTGTGTTGCTGGAGACCCCTGCCAGTGTGTTGCTGGAGACCCCTGCCAGTGTGTTGCTGGAAACCTCTGCCAGCGTGTTGCTGGAGACCTCTGCCAGTGTGTTGCTGGAGACCTCTGCCAGTGTGTTGCTGGAGACCTCTGCCAGTGTGTTGCTGGAGACCTCTGCCAGTGTGTTGCTGGAGACCCCTGCCAGTGTGTTGCTGGAGACCCCTGCCAGTGTGTTGCTGGAGACCCCTGCCAGTGTGTTGCTGGACACCTCTGCCAGCGTGTTGCTGGAGACCCTGCCAGTGTGTTGCTGAAGACCCCTGCCAGTGTGTTGCTGGAGACCTCTGCCAGTGTGTTGCTGGAGACCCCTGCCAGTGTGTTGCTGGAGACCTCTGCCAGTGTGTTGCTGGAGACCCCTGCCAGTGTGTTGCTGGAGACCTCTGCCAGTGTGTTGCTGGAGACCTCTGCCAGTGTGTTGCTGGAGACCCCTGCCAGTGTGTTGCTGGAGACCTCTGCCAGTGTGTTGCTGGAGACCCCTGCCAGTGTGTTGTTGGAGACCCCTGCCAGTGTGTTGCTGGAGACCTCTGCCAGTGTGTTGCTGGAGACCCCTGCCAGTGTGTTGTTGGAGACCCCTGCCAGTGTGTTGCTGGAGACCTCTGCCAGTGTGTTGCTGGAGACCCCTGCCAGAGTGTTGCTGGAGACCCCTGCCAGTGTGTTGCTGGTGACCCCTGCCAGTGTGTTGCTGGAAACCTCTGCCAGCGTGTTGCTGGAGACCTCTGCCAGTGTCTTGCTGGAGACCTCTGCCAGTGTGTTGCTGGAGACCTCTGGCAGTGTGTTGCTGGAGACCTCTGCCAGTGTGTTGCTGGAGACCCCTGACAGTGTGTTGCTGGAGACCCCTGCCAGTCTGTTGCTGGAGACCCCTGCCAGTGTGTTGCTTGAGACCCCTGCCAGTGTGTTGCTGGAAACCCCGGCCAGAGTGTTGCTGGATACCCCTGCCATTGTGCTGCGGGAGACCCCTGCCAGTGTGTTGCTGGAGACCCCTGCCAGTGTGTTGCTGGAGACCTCTGCCAGTGTGTTGCTGGAGACCCCTGCCAGTGTGTTGCTAGAGACCCCTGCCAGTCTGTTGCTGGAGACCACTGCCACTGTGCTGCTTGAGACCCCTGCCAGTGTCTTGCTGGAAACCCCGGCCAGTGTCTTGCTGAAGACCTCTGCCAGTGTGTTTCTGGAGACCCCTGAAAGTGTATTGCTGGAGACCCCTGCTAGTGTGTTGCTGGAGACCTCTGCCAGTGTGTTGCTGTAGATCTCTGCCAGTGTGTTGCTGGAGACCCCTGCCAGTGTGTTGCTGGAGACCTCTGGCAAGGTATTGCTGGAGACCTCTGGCAAGGTATTGCTGGAGACCTCTGTCAGTGTGTTGCTGGAGACCCCTGCCAGTGTGTTCCTGGAGACCCCTGCCAGAGTGTTGCTGTAGACCTCTGCCAGTGTGTTGCTGGAGACCCCTGCCAGTGTGTTGCTGGAGACCCCTGCCAGTGTGTTGCTGGAGACCCCTGCCAGTGTGTTGCTGGAGACTTCTGCCAGTGTGTTGCTGGAGACTTCTGCCAGTGTGTTGCTGAAGACCTCTGCCAGTGTGTTGCTGGAGACCTCTGCCAGTAAGTTGCTGGAGACCTCTGCCAGTGTGTTGCTGGAGACCCCTGCCAGTATGTTGCTGGAGACCTCTGCCAGTGTGTTGCTGGAGACCCCTGCCAGTATGTTGCTGGAGACCTCTGCCAGTATGTTGCTGGAGACCTCTGCCAGCGTGTTGCTGGAGACCCCTGCCAGTGTGTTGCTGGAGACCTCTGCCAGTATGTTGCTGGAGACCTCTGCCAGCGTGTTGCTGGAGACCCCTGCCAGCGTGTTGCTGGAGACCCCTGCCAGTGTGTTGCTGGAGACCCCTGCCAGTCTGTTGCTGGAGACCCCTGCCAGTGTGTTGCTGGAGACCCCTGCCAGCGTGTTGCTGGAGACCTCGGCCAGTGTGTTGCTGGAGACCTCTGCCAGTGTGTTGCTGGAGACCTCTGCCAGTGTGTTGCTGGAGATGACTGCCAGTGTGTTACTGGAGACCTCTGCCAGTGTGTTGCTGGAGACCTCTGCCAGTGTGTTGCTGGAGACCTCTGCCAGTGTGTTGTTGGAGACCTCTGCCAGTGTGTTGCTGGAGACCTCTGCCAGTGTGTTGCTGGAGACCTCTGCCAGTGTGTTGCTGGAGACCTCTGCCAGTGTGTTGCTGGAGACCTCTGCCAGTGTGTTGCTGGAGACCTCTGCCAGTCTGTTGCTGGAGTCCCATGCCAGTGTGTTGCTTGAGACCCCTGCCAGTGTGTTGCTGGAAACCCCGGCCAGTGTGTTGCTGGAGATCTCTGCCAGTGGAGACCCCTGCCAGTTGCTGGAGACCCCTGCCAGTGTGTTGCTGGAGACCCTGCCAGTGTGTTGCTGGAGACCTCTGCCAGTGTGTTGCTGGAGACCCCTGCCAGAGTGTTGCTGGAGACTCCTGCCAGTGTGTTGCTGGAGACCCCTGCCAGTGTGTTGCTGGAGACCTCTGCCAGTGTGTTGCTGGAGACCTCTGCCAGTGTGTTGCTGGAGACCCCTGCCAGTGCCAGTGTGTTGCTGGAGACCTCTGCCAGTGTGTTGCTGGAGACCTCTGCCAGTGTGTTGCTGGAGACCCCTGCCAGTGTGTTGCTGGAGACCCCTGCCAGTGTGTTGCTGGAGACCCCTACCAGTGTGTTGCTGGAGACTCCTGCCAGTGTGTTGCTGGAGACCCCTGCCAGTGTGTTGCTGGAGACCTCTGCCAGTGTGTTGCTGGAGACCTGGAGACCCTGCCAGTGTGTTGCTGGAGACCCCTGCCAGTGTGTTGCTGAAGACCTCTGCCAGTGTGTTGCTGGAGACCCCTGCCAGTGTGTTGCTGGAAACCCCTGCCAGTGTGTTGCTGAAGACCTCTGCCAGTGTGTTTCTGGAGACCCTTGCCAGTGTATTGCTGGAGACCCCTGCCATGTGTGTTGCTGGAGACCCCTGCCAGTCTGTTGCTGTAGACCCCTGCCAGTGTGCGGCTTGAGACCCCTGCCAGTGTGTTGCTGGAAACCCCGGCCAGTGTGTTGCTGAAGACCTCTGCCAGTGTGTTTCTGGAGACCCCTGCCAGTGTATTGCTGGAGACCCCTGCCAGTGTGTTGCTGGAGACCTCTGCCAGTGTGTTGCTGTAGATCTCTGCCAGTGTGTTGCTGGAGACCCCTGCCAGTGTGTTGTTGGAGACCCCTGCCAGTGTGTTGCTGGAGACCTCTGTCAGTGTGTTCCTGGAGACCCCTGCCAGTGTGTTGCTGGAGACCGCTGCCAGTGTGTTGCTGTAGACCTCTGCCAGTGTGTTGCTGGAGACTCCTGCCAGTGTGTTGCTGGAGACCCCTGCCAGTGTGTTGCTGGAGACCCCTGCCAGTGTGTTGCTGGAGACCTCTGCCAGTGTGTTGCTGGAGACCTCTGCCAGTGTGTTGCTGGAGACTTCTGCCAGTGTGTTGCTGGAGACCCCTGCCAGTGTGTTGCTGGAGACCTCTGCCAGTGTGTTGCTGGAGACCTCTGCCAGCGTGTTGCTGGAGACCCCTGCCAGTGTGTTGCTGGAGACCCCTGCCAGTGTGTTGCTGGAGACCCCTGCCAGTGTGTTGCTGGAGACCCCTGCCAGTGTGTTGCTGGAGACCTCTGCCAGTGTGTTGCTGGAGAGTGTGTTGCTGGAGACCTCTGCCAGAGTGTTGCTGGAGACCTCTGCCAGTGTGTTGCTGGAGACCCCTTCCAGTATGTTGCTGGAGACCTCTGCCAGTTGTGTTGCTGGAGACCCCGGCCAGTGTGTTGCTGGAGACCCCTGCCAGTGTGTTGCTGGAGACCCCTGCCAGTCTGTTGCTGGAGACCCCTGCCAGTGTGTTGCTTGAGACCCCTGTCAGTGTGTTGCTGGAAACCCCGGCCAGTGTGTTGCTGGAGACCTCTGCCAGTGTGTTGCTGGAGACCCCTGCCAGTGTGTTGCTGGAGACCCCTGCCAGCGTGTTGCTGGAGACCTCTGCCAGTGTGTTGCTGGAGACCTCTGCCAGTGTGTTGCTGGAGACCTCTGCCAGTGTGTTGCTGGAGACCTCTGCCAGTGTGTTGCTGGAGACCTCTGCCAGTGCCAGTGTGTTGCTGGAGACCCTGCCAGTGCCAGTGTGTTGCTGGAGACCCCTGCCAGTGTGTTGCTGGAGACCTCTGCCAGTGTGTTGCTGGAGACCTCTGCCAGTGTGTTGCTGGAGACCTCTGCCAGTGTGTTGCTGGAGACCTCTGCCAGTGTGTTGCTGGAGACCTCTGCCAGTGTGTTGCTGGAGACCCCTGCCAGTGTGTTGCTGGAGACCCCTGCCAGTGTGTTGCTGGAGACCTCTGCCAGTGTGTTGCTGGAGACCCCTGCCAGTGTGTTGCTGGAGACCCCTGCCAGTGTGTTGCTGGAGACCTCTGCCAGTGTGTTGCTGGAGACCCTCTGCCAGTGTGTTGCTGGAGACCTCTGCCAGTGTGTTGCTGGAGACCTTTGCCTGCCAGTGTGTTGCTGGAGACCTCTGCCAGTGTGTTGCTGGAGACCTCTGCCAGTGTGTTGCTGGAGACCCCTGCCAGTGTGTTGCTGGAGACCCCTGCCAGTGTGTTGCTGGAGACCCCTGCCAGTGTGTTGCTGGAGACCCCTGCCAGTGTGTTGCTGGAGACCCCTGCCAGTGTGTTGCTGGAGACCCCTGCCAGTGTGTTGCTGGAGACCCCTGCCAGTGTGTTGCTGGAGACCCCTGCCAGTGTGTTGCTGGAGACCCCTGCCAGTGTGTTGCTGGAGACCCCTGCCAGTGTGTTGCTGGAGACCCCTGCCAGTGTGTTGCTGGAGACCCCTGCCAGTGTGTTGCTGGAGACCCCTGCCAGTGTGTTGCTGGAGACCCCTGCCAGTGTGTTGCTGGAGACCCCTGCCAGTGTGTTGCTGGAGACCCCTGCCAGTGTGTTGCTGGAGACCTCTGCCAGTGTGTTGCTGGAGACCCCTGCCAGTGTGTTGCTGGAGACCCCTGCCAGTGTGTTGCTGGAGACCTCTGCCAGTGTGTTGCTGGAGACCGCTGCCAGTGTGTTGCTGGAGACCCCTGCCAGTGTGTTGCTGGAGACCCAGTGTGTTGCTGCCAGTGTGTTGCTGGAGACCTCTGCCAGTGTGTTGCTGGAGACCCCTGCCAGTATGTTGCTGGAGACCCCTGCCAGTGTGTTGCTGGAGACCCCTGCCAGTATGTTGCTGGAGACCTCTGCCAGTATGTTGCTGGAGACCTCTGCCAGCGTGTTGCTGGAGACCCCTGCCAGTGTGTTGCTGGAGACCTCTGCCAGTATGGTGCTGGAGACCTCTGCCAGCGTGTTGCTGGAGACCTCTGCCAGTATGTTGCTGGAGACCGCTGCCAGTGTGTTGCTGTAGACCTCTGCCAGTGTGTTGCTGGAGACTCCTGCCAGTGTGTTGCTGGAGACCCCTGCCAGTGTGTTGCTGGAGACCCCTGCCAGTGTGTTGCTGGAGACTTCTGCCAGTGTGTTGCTGGAGACCTCTGCCAGTGTGTTGCTGGAGACTTCTGCCAGTGTGTTGCTGGAGACCCCTGCCAGTGTGTTGCTGGAGACCCCTGCCAGGGTGTTGCTGGAGACCAATGCCAGTGTGTTGCTGGAGACCCCTGCCAGTGTGTTGCTGGAGACCTCTGCCAGTGTGTTGCTGGAGATCTCTGCCAATGTGTTGTTGGAGACCTCTGCCAGTGTGTTGCTGGAGACCCCTGCCAGTGTGTTGCTGGTGCCCTCTGCCAGTGTGTTGCTGGTGACCTCTGCCAGTGTGTTGCTGGAGACTTCTGCCAGTGTGTTGCTGGAGACCCCTGCCAGTGTGTTGCTGGAGACCCCTGCCAGTCTGTTGCTGGAGACCCCTGTCAGTGTGCTGCTTGAGACCCCTGCCAGTGTGTTGCTGGAAACCCAGGCCAGTGTGTTGCTGGAGACCTCTGCCAGTGTGTTTCTGGAGACCCCTGCCAGTGTGTTGCTGGAGACCCCTGCCAGTGTGTTGCTGGAGACCCCTGCCAGTGTGTTGCTGGAGACCTCTGCCAGTGTGTTGCTGTAGATCTCTGCCAGTGTGTTGCTGGAGACCCCTGCCAGTGTGTTGCTGGAGACCTCTGGCAAGGTATTGCTGGAGACCTCTGTCAGTGTGTTGCTGGAGACCCCTGCCAGTGTGTTGCTGGAGACCCCTGCCAGTGTGTTGCTGTAGACCTCTGCCAGTGTGTTGCTGGAGACCCCTGCCAGTGTGTTGCTGGAGACCCCTGCCAGTGTGTTGCTGGAGACCTCTGCCATTGTGTTGCTGCATGGAGACCTCTACCAGTGTGTTGCAGGAGACTTCTGCCAGTGTGTTGCTGGAGACCCCTGCCAGTGTGTTGGTGGAGACCTCTGCCAGTGTGTTGCTGGAGACCCCTGCCAGTGTGTTGCTTGAGACTTCTGCCAGTGTGTTGCTGGAGACCCCTGCCAGTGTGTTGGTGGAGACCTCTGCCAGTGTGTTGCTGGAGACCCCTGCCAGTGTTTTGCTGGAGACCCCTGCCAGTGTGTTGCTGGAGACTTCTGCCAGTGTGTTGCTGGAGACCTCTGCCAGTGTGTTGCTGGAGACTTCTGCCAGTGTGTTGCTGGAGACCCCTGCCAGTGTGTTGCTGGAGACCTCTGCCAGTGTGTTGCTGGAGACCTCTGCAGCGTGTTGCTGGAAACCCCTGCCAGTTTGTTGCTGGAGACCCCTGCCAGTGTGTTGCTGGAGACCCCTGCCAATGTGTTGCTGGAGACCCCTGCCAGTGTGTTGCTGGAGACTTCTGCCAGTATGTTGCTGGAGACCTCTGCCAGTGTGTTGCTGGAGACCTCTGCCAGCGTGTTGCTGGAGACCCCTGCCAGTATGTTGCTGGAGACCTCTGCCAGTGTGTTGCTGGAGACCTCTGCCAGTGGGTTGTTGGAGACCTCTGGCAGTGTGTTGCTGGAGACCTCTGCCAGTGTGTTGCTGGAGACCCCTGCCAGTCTGTTGCTGGAGACCCATTGCCAGTGTGTTGCTTGAGACCCCTGCCAGTGTGTTGCTGGAAACCCCGGCCAGTATGTTGCTGGAGACCTCTGCCAGTGTGTTGTGGAGACCCCTGCCATTGTGCTGCAGGAGACCCCTGCCAGTCTGTTGCTGGAGACCCCTGCCAGTGTGTTGCTGGAGACCTCTGCCAGTGTGTTGCTGGAGACCCCTGCCAGTGTGTTGCTGGAGACCCCTGCCAATCTGTTGCTGGAGACCCCTGCCAGTGTGTTGCTTGAGACCCCTGCCAGTGTGTTGCTGGAAACCCCGGCCAGTGTTTTGCTGGAGACCTCTGCCAGTGTGTTGCTGGAGACCACTGCCATTGTGTTGCTGGAGACCCCTGCCAGTATGTTGCTGGAGACCCCTGCCAGTGTGTTGCTGGAGACCTCTGCCAGTGTGTTGCTGTAGACCTCTGCCAGTGTGTTGCTGGAGACCCCTGCCAGTGTGTTGCTGGAGACCTCTGGCAAGGTGTTGCTGGAGACCTCTGTCAGTGTGTTGCTGGAGACCCCTGCCAGTGTGTTGCTGGAGACCCCTGCCAGTGTGTTGCTGTAGACCTCTGCCAGTGTGTTGCTGGAGACCCCTGCCAGTGTGTTGCTGGATACCCCTGCCAGTGTGTTGCTGGAGACCCCTTCCAGTGTGTTGCTGGAGACTTCTGCCAGTGTGTTGCTGGAGACCTCTGCCAGTGTGTGGCTGGAGACTTCTGCCAGTGTGTTGCTGAAGACTCCTGCCAGTGTGTTGCTGGAGACCTCTGCCAGTGTGTTGTTGGAGACCTCTGCAGCGTGTTGCTGGAGACCCCTTCCAGTTTGTTGCTGGAGACCCCTTCCAGTGTGTTGCTGGAGACCCCTGCCAGTGTGTTGCTGGAGACCCCTGCCAGTGTGTTGCTGGAGACCCCTGCCAGTGTGTTGCTGGAGACTTCTGCCAGTGTGTTGCTGGAGACCTCTGCCAGTGTGTTGCTGGAGACCTCTGCCAGTGTGTTGCTGGAGACCTCTGCCAGTGTGTTGCTGGAGACCCCTGCCAGTATGTTGCTGGAGACCCCTGCCAGTGTGTTGCTGGAGACCCCTGCCAGTATGTTGCTGGAGACCTCTGCCAGTGTGTTGCTGGAGACCCCTGCCAGTATGTTGCTGGAGACCCCTGCCAGTGTGTTGCTGGAGACCCCTGCCAGTATGTTGCTGGAGACCTCTGGCAGTATGTTGCTGGAGACCTCTGCCAGTGTGTTGCTGGAGACCCCTGTCAGTATGTTGCTGGAGACCTCTGCCGGTGTGTTGCTGGAGACCTCTGCCAGCGTGTTGCTGGAGACCCCTGCCAGTATGTTGCTGGAGACCCCTGCCAATATGTCGCTGGAGACCCCTGCCAGTGTGTTGCTGGAGACCCCTGCCCGTGTGTTGCTGGAGACCCCTGCCAATATGTTGCTGGAGACCTCTGCCAGTGTTTTGCTGTGTGTGTGAGTGTGTGTACTCACCTAGTTGTACTCACCTATTTGTGCTTGCGGGGGTTGAGCTTTGGCTCTTTGGTCTCGCCTCTCAACGGTCAATCAACTGGTGTATAGATTCCTGAGCCTACTGGGCTCTATCATATCTATATTTGAAACTGTGCATGGAGTCAGCCTTTACCACATCACTGCCTAATGCATTTCATCCGTTAACTACTCTGACACTGAAAAAGTTCCTTCTAACGTCTCTGTGGCTCATGTGGATACTCAGTTTCCACCTGTGTCCCCTTGATCGTGTCCCAACATTGTTGAATAGTTTATCCTTGTTTACCCGGTCGATTCCTCTGAGGATTTTGTAGGTTGTGATCATGTCTTCCCTTACTCTTCTGTCTTCCAGTGTCGTAAGGTGCATTTCCCGCAGCCTTTCCTCTTAACTCATGCCTCTTTGTTTGTGTGTGTGTGTGTAACTCATGCCTCTTAGCTGTGTGTGTGTGTGTGTGTGTGTGTGTGTGTGTGTGTGTGTGTGTGTGTGTGTGTGTGTGTGTGTGTGTGTGTGTGTGTTTGTGTGTGTGTGTGTGTGTGCGGAGCTCAACCCCCGCAAGCACAACTAGGTGAGTACACACACACATACACACAAACACACACAAACATACACACACACATGTGTTGGTGAATCTGGTTAGTTCCACCAAGAGGTTCTTTGCAATGTCACCCAGTGCAGGGTTGAGCATTTGCTTGAGGTAGTTGGGTTTTAGTCCTGTGAACCCACCTGCTGATCCTGTAGGGAAGGACATGGCTGCTTTATGGACCACAGATTCAGCCACCCAGAGAGGTTCTGCTCCGGTAGCCCCCACTTGTACAATGTCGTCCTCACGCGGAGCCCTGGGTGGGTGTTTCTCCCTTAGGGCTTGAGCTGTTGCGGCATCTCTGTCGGCAATTGAGTCCTCACTGGTGATGACTCTTATTGCGCCAATAGTGTTTCCTTCTTCTATTTTCTTGGTGACTGATGTTCTGATTTTTGATGTCTCGGATATGGCACTGTTGCTCTTCCTGCCGTGGGTGTTCTCGCACGAGTGGGAAGACGCACCTGGTTGTCCTCCCTGGGAAAATCATTTATAGCTTTGATGACTGAGGCAGCTAAGGTTTTGTCTCTCCTTGCAGGGGTGGCTAGACATATGTTGATAAACATTAGGAGGTTGTGCCATGCTTGGGTCGTTCCAGGAGAGTCGTTGACCTTTCTCAGGAGGGCAGATAATTTGGCTGCTGCATAGGTGCGGGCTGCTTTAGGGATGTGTTGCAAGGTTCTGGCTGATGTTGCTTTGATAGCTTCTAATAAATTTTCTGTGGGAATGAAGTCTGGGAGGTGTTTTGAATTACGGGCGGTGTGGGCTGTTGATTGGTGTTCTCTTGGGAGGGCGCCCAGAACTCAAACACCTGGCTCCGTTGTCGTAATGATTGCGCACATTACTGTCACTCGACCGGGATATAGTATACCTTGTCACACGTCTGACATCTGCCTTGTCTACCCCTGCTTGATGGCTCATTTTGGCTTGGAGAAGCCTGGCTGTCTGTTGAGAGCTGCGACATGGGCGGGCGCTGGGCGGGCGCTGGGCGGGCGCTGGGCGGGAGAACTTCTGTTTTTATTGCATATTTCGACGTTTCAGCCAGATAAGAGCAGTTGTACGAATTCAGAAAAAAACGGAAATTCAGGAACATTTTAGGTAATTCTCAAGAAAACACATTGATTTTTATCATTTGAATTGAAAACATCGTTTTCACATGCCTTTTTAATGATCAAAATAATACGCAACCTCGCTCTATGATTTTAAGTGAAAATCCTCGAATTTGGTATTATAGTGATTTTTTTCACGTTTTTCATGTAGGGTGATTTTAGGTAAAAATGTTCGAACTTTCTAATATTTTGATCCTACTTCATGTTGTCTCTCTATTTGTGATTTGGCCTACAAATCTCAGAAATTCACATAATATTGCGTTTTTAAGCAAGTTTTCTTGCATTGTGCCTTGTACATAAAATCATCGAATTTAGCAATATTTTGAGGTTTTTCATCGTTGTTTCCTTTATGAGATTTCATCCAAATATCAACGATTTAGGCCATACTTGGCCGTTTTTCCACATTTTCAAGCATTTTCGGTTTATTGCCATTAATTCATTAAATTTACGATAAATATGATGCAAACACGTAATGAATTTCAAATTACCCTTAAAAATTTGATTATCAATCAACTATTTGTACCTTTTTAAAATAGTGAGTCAGGTATTGATTAAGAGAGATTTTCTGTTTTTATTGCATATTTCGACGTTTCAACCGGATTAGACCAATTTTACGAGTACCTCTTCTCTCAGTAATATAAACGGAAATTCAGAAACCTTTTATTTAATTCTAAAGAAAAAACATTGATTTTTATCATTTGAATTGTAAACAACATTTTCATATGCCATTTTAATGATCAAAATAATTCGTAACCTCGGTCTATGATTTGATGTAAAAATCCTCAAATTTGGTATTATAGTGACTTTTTTCACGTTTTTCATGTAGGGTGATTTTAGGTAAAAATGTTCGAATTTACTAATAGTTTGATACTACTTCATGTTGTCCCACTATATGTGATTTGGCTAACAAATCTCAGAATTTCACATAAAATTGCGTTTTTAAGCAAGTTTTCTTGCATTGTGCTTTGTACTTAATATCATCGAATTTAGCAATATTTTTAGTTTTTTCATCCTTGTTTCCTGTTTGAGATTTTAACCAAATATCAACGATTTAGGCAATATTTTGCCGTTTTTCCGCGTTTTCTAGCCTTTTCTGTTGTATTGCCATTAATTCAATAAATTTACCATAAATATGATGCAAACACGTAAATTATTGCAAATTAAAATTAAATACTTGATTTTAAATCACCTACCTGTACCTCGTTAAAATAGTGAGAAAGATTTTGATTAGGAGAGATTTTCAGTTTTTATTGCATATTTCGACGTTTCAGGCAGATTAGAGCAGTTTTACGAATTCAGAAATAAAAGGAAGTTCAGGAACATTTTAGGCAATTCTAAAGAAAACACATTGATTTATATCATTTGAATTGAAAACATCGTTTTCATATGCCTTTTTATTGATCAAAATAATTCGCAACCTCGCTCTATGATTTGAAGTAAAAATCCTCGAATTTGGTATTATAGTGATTTCTTTCACGTTTTTCATGTAGGGTGATTTTAGGTAAAAATGTTCGAACTTTCTAATATTTTGATACTACTTCACGTTGTCTCTCTATTTGTGATTTGGCCTACAAATTTCAGAATTTCACATGATATTGCGTTTTTAAGCAAGATTTCTTGCATTGTGCTTTGTAATTAATATCATCGAATTTAGCAATATTTTGAGTTTTTTCATCCTTGTTTCCTGTATGAGAGTTAAACCAAATATCAACGATTTAGGCAATATTTTGCCGTTTTTCCGCGTTTTCTAGACTTTTCTGTTGTATTGCCATTAATTCAATAAATTTACGATAAATATGATGCAAACACGTAATTAATTGCAAATAAAAATTAAATACTTCATTTTAAATCAACTGTTTGTACCTCGTTAAAATAGTGTGTAGGATATTGATTAGGAGAGAAGTTCTGTTTTTATTGCATATTTCGACGTTTCGGCCAGATTAGAGCAGTTGTACGAATTCAGAAAAAAAATGGAAATTCAGGAATATTTTAGGTAATTCTAAAGAAAACACATTGATTTTTATCATTTGAATTGAAAACATCGTTTTCACATGCCTTTTTAATGATCAAAATAATATGCAACCTCGCTCTATGATTTTATGTAAAAATCCTCAAATTTGGTATTATAGTGACTTTTTTCACGTTTTCATGTTGGGTGATTTTAGGTAAAAATGTTCGAATTTACTAATATTTTGATACTACTTCATGTTGTCCCACTATATGTGATTTTGCCTATAAATCTCAGAATTTCACATAATATTGCGTTTTTAAGCAAGTTTTTTGCATTGTGCTTTGTACATAAAATCATCGAATTTAGCAAAACTTTGAGATTTTTCATCGTTGTTTCCTTTATGAGATTTCATCCAAATATCAACGATTTAGGCAATATTTAGCCGTTTTTTCCGCGTTTTGAAGCCATTTCGGTTTATTGCCATTAATTCAATAAATTTACGTTAAATATGATGCAAACACGTAATTAATTGCAAATTAAAATTAAATACTTCATTTTAAGTCAACTATTTTTACATCGTTAAAATAGTGAGTAAGATATTGATTAGGAGAGATTTTCTGTTCTTATTGTATATTTCGACGTTTCAGCCGGATTAAAGCGGTTTTACGAGTCCCTCTTCTTTCGGTAATATAAACGGAAATTCAGGAACATTTTAGGTAATTCTAAAGAAAACACATTGATTTTTATCATTTGAATTGGAAACATCGTTTTAATATGCCTTTTTAATTATCAAAATAATAACCAACCTCTCTATATGATTTTAAGTTTTCTTTCACTTTGTTTTGTACTAAAAATCATCGAATTTAGCAATATTTTGACGTTTATCATCTGCTTTTCCTTTATGTGATTTAAACAAAATATCATCGAATTAGGCAATATTTTGCCGTTTTCCACGTTTTTGAGAATTTTCAGTTTATTTTTATTAATTCATTTTATATACGATAAAAATGATGCAAACACATAATTGATTAGAAATTAACATTAAATTCTTCATTTTCAATCAACCATTTGTTTTTTACCAATGTTTCGATACTACTTCATGTTTTCTCACGATATGTGATTTGGCCTTCAAGTCTCAGAATTTCGCATAATATTGTATTTTAGGGAAGTTTTCTAGCATTTTGTTTCGTACTAAAAATCATCGAATTTAGCAAAATTTTGACGTTTATCATCCACTATAATCCCCTTTATAGTGGAATTATACGTGATATAAACAAAATATCATTGAATTAGGCAATATTTTGCCGTTTTTCCACGTTTTTGTGAATTTTCAGTTTATTGTTATTAATTCATTATATATACGACAAAAATGATGAAAACACATAATTGATTAGAAATTAACATTAAATTCTTCATTTTCAATCACCCATTTGTTTCTCGTTAAAATACTGGGTAAGATATTGAAAAGGGGAGAAGTTCTGTTTTTATTCTATATATCGACGTTTCAGCTGGATTAGAGCGGTTTTACGTGTACATCTTTCAACGGTAATATAAACGTAAAATCATGAACATTTTAGTTAATTCTAATGAAAACACATTGATTTTTATCATTTTATTAGAAACAACATTTTTATATGTATTTTCTAGGATCTAAATAATACGAAACCTCGCTTTATGATTTAAAGTTAAAATCCTCAAATTTGGTAATTTGAGGATTTTGGTAATTTGGTAAAAACTGCAGGGAGTGTTTGGGCAAAATGTGATCCATTGCAGCTTTCAGTAATTGGCATATTTTCGGTATAAAAAGTCGTAATTTCAAACTGCGAATACGTGCAGAAAGCCAGAATTTGGCTCCAAAATATAGCTCAAGCGTCGAGTTAGTTTGGGATGTTTGGGATATTTTGAAAACTGCAGGGAGGTTTTGGGCAAAATGTGACCCATCTCCGGTCTCAGTAGTTGGTATATTTTCTATATAAAAGTCGAAATATCAAACTGCATATACGTGCAGAGAGCCAGAATTTGGCTCCAAAATATGGCTCAAGGGTCGAATTTGGGATGTTTGGAATATTTTGAAAACTACAGGGGGGGTTTGGGCAAAATGTGACACATCGCCGCTCTCAGTAATTTTCATATTTTCGGTATAAAAAGTCGTAATATCAACTAGCGAATGCGTGCAGGGAGCCAGAAATTGGTTTCAAAATATGGCTCAAGCGTCAAATTTGGGATGTTTGGGATATTTTGAAAACTCCATGAGGGTTATGGCAAAATGTGACACATCGCCGCTCTCAGTAATTGGCATATTTTCTGTTTAAAAATTCGTAATTTCAAACTGCGAAAACGTGCCGAGAGCCAGAATTTGGCTCCAAAATATGGCTCAAACTTTGAATTTGGGATGGTTGGATATTTGAAAACTGCAGGGGGGGGGGGGTGCTTGGGAAAAATGTGACCCATCGCAGCTCGCAGTAATAACATATTTTCGGTATAAAAAGTCGTAATATCAAATAGCGAATACCTGCAGAGAGCCAGAATTTGGTTTCAAAATATGGCTCAAGCGTCGAATTTGGGATGTTTGGGATATTTTGAAAACTGCATGGGGTTTGGGCGAAATGTAACCCATCGTCGCTCTTAGTAATTGGCATATTTTCTGTATAAAAAGTCGTAATTTCAAACTGCGAACACGTGCCGAAAGTCAGAATTTGGCTCCAAAATATGGCTCAAGCTTCGAATTTTAGATAGTTGGGATATTTTGAAAACTGCAGGGGGAGTTTGGGCAAAAGGTGACCCATCTCAGCTCTTAGTAATTAATATATTTTCGGTATAAAAAGTCGTAATTTCAAACTGCGAATACATGCAGAAAGCCAGAATTTGGCTCCAACATATGGCTCAAGCTTCGAATTTTTTATGTTTGGGATATTTTGGGAACTGCAGGGGGGGTTTGGGCAAAATGTGAACCATCACCTCTCTCAGTAATTGGCATATTTTCGGTATAAAAAGTCGTAGTTTCAAACTGCGAATACATGCAGAGAGCCAGAATTTGGCTAAAAAATATGGCTCAAGGGTCGAATTTGGCATGTTTGGGATATTTTGAAAATTGCGGGGGGGGGGGGGGGGGGAAACTTTGACATATCGCTGCTCTCAGTAATTGGCATATTTTTGTAATAAAAATTCGTAATTTTAAACTGCAAATACGTGCAAAGAGCTTAATTTGGCTCCAAAATATGACTCATGGGTCGAATTTTGGATGTTTAAAATATTTAGAAAACTGCAGGGGGGTTTGGGCAAAATGTGATCCATCGCCGCCTGTAGTAATTGGCATATTTTAGCTATAAAAAGTAGTAAATTCAAACTAGGGGGGGGAGGGGGGGTTTGGGCAAAATGTGACCCCATTGCCGCTCTCAGTAATTAACTTATTTTCGTTATAAAAAGTCGTATTTTCAATTTGCAAATACGTGCAGAGAGCCTGAATTTGGCTCCAAAATATGGTGCAAGCGTCGATTTTGGGATGTTTGGGATATTTTAAGAACTGCAGGGAGGGTTTAGGCAAAATGTGATCCATCGCTGCTTTAAGTAATAAGCATATTTTCGGTATAAAAAGACGTAATTTCAAACTGCGAATACGTGAAGTGAGCCAGAATTTGGCTCCAAAATATGGCTCGTGCTTCGAATTTGGGATAATTCGGATATTTTGGAAACTGCAGGGGGGGTTTGGGCAAAATGTGAACCATCGCTGCATTAGGAATTGGCATATTTTCGGTAAAAAAAATCGTATTTTTAAACTGCAAATACGTGCCGAGAGCCAGAATTTGTCTCCAAAATATGATTAAAACGTCGAACTTGGATTGTTTGGGATATTTTGAAAACTACAGGGGTACTTTGGGCAAAATGTGAGCCATCGCCGCTCTCAGAAATGGCATATTTTCGGTAGAAAAATTCTTAATTTCAAACTGCGAATACGTGCAGAGAGCCAGAATTTGGCTCCAAAATATGGCTTAAGCGTCGAATTTGGGATTTTGAAAACTGAATGGAGGGTTTGGGCAAAAAGTGATCCATCGCCGCTTTCAGTAATTTTGCTTATTTTCGGTATAAAAAGACGTAATTTCAAACTGCGAATACGTGCAGAGAGCCAGAATTTGGCTCTTAAATATGGCTCAAGCTTCGAGTTTGATATGTTTGGGATATTTTGAAAACTATAGGTGGGGTTTGGGCAAAATGAGACCCATCGCCGCTCTCAGTAATTGACATATTTTCGATATAAAAAGCCGTAATTTCAAACTGCGAATACGTGCAGAGAGCGAGAATTTAACTCCAAAATATAGCTCAAGCGTCTAATTTGGGATGTTTGTGATAATTTGAAAACTGCAGGTGGGGTTTGGGCAAAATGTGACCCATCGCAGTACTCAGTAATTAACATATTTTCGGTATAAAAAGTCGAAATTTCAAACTGCGAATACGTGCAGAAAGCCAGAATTTGGCTCCAACATATGGTTCAAGCTTCGAATTTAGGATGTTTGGGATATTTTGGGAACTGCAGGGGGGGTTTGGGCAAAATGTGACCCATCACCGCTCTCAGTAATTGGCATATTTTCGGTATAAAAATTCGTAATTTCAAACTGGAAATACGTGCCTAGAGCCAGAATTTGGCTCCAAAATATGGCTCACGTGTCGAACTTGGAATGTTTGGGATATTTTTAAAAATGCAGGAGGGGGGGGGGGGTTGGGCAAAAAGGGACCCATCGCAGCTCTCAGTAATTAGCATATTTTCGGTATAAAAAGTCGTAATTTCAAAATGCGAATACGTGCAGAGAGCCAGAATTTGCTTGAAAATAAGGCTCAAGGGTCGAATTTGGGATGTTTGGGATATTTTAAAAACTGCAGGGAAGGGTTTGGTCAAAATGTGACCCATCGCTGCACTCAGTAATTGGCATATTTTCGGTATAAAAAGTCGTACTTTCAAACTGCGAATACGTGCAGAGATCCAGAATTTGGCTCTAAAATATAGCTTAAGGGTCAAATTTGGGATGTTTAGGATATTTTGAGAATTGCAGGGGGGTTTGGGCAAAATGTGACCAAACGATGCTCTCAGTAATTGGCATGTTTTTGATATAAAATATCGTAATTTCAAACTTCGAATACGTGCAGAGAGCCAGAATTTTTTTCCAAAATATGGCTCTAGCGTCGAATTTGGGATGTTTGGGATATTATAAAAACTGCAGGGAGTGTTTGAGCAAAATGTGATCCATCGCAGCTTTCAGTAGTTGGCATATTTTCGGTATAAAAATACGTAATTTCAAACTGCGAATACGTGCAGAGAGCGAGAATTAGACTCCAATATATGGCTCAAGCGTCGAATTTGGGATGTTTGGGACACTTTGAAAACTGCAAAGAGGGTTCGGGCAAATTGTGATCCATCGTCGCTTTCAGTAATTGGCATATTTTCGGTATAAAAAGTCGTTATTTCAAAATGCAAACAAGTGCAGAGAGCCAAAATTTGCTCGAAAATAAGGCCCAAGGGTCGAATTTGGGATGTTTGGGATATTTTGAAAACTGCAGAGGGGTTTGGTCAAAATGTGACGCATCGCTGCACTCAGTAATTAGCATATTTTCGGTATAAAAAGTAGTAATTTCGAACTGCAAATACGTGCATAGATCCAGAATTAGGCTCCAAAATATGGCTCAAGGGTCAAATTTGGGATGTTTGGGATATTTTGAAAACTACTGGGGGGTTTGAACAAATTGTGACCCACCGCCGCTCTCAGTAATTGTCATATTGTCGGTATAAAAAGACGTAATTTCAAACTGCGAATACGTGCAAAGAGCCAGAATTTGGCTCCAAAATATGGCTTAAGGGTCAAATTTGGGATGTTTGGAATATTTTGAAAACTGCAGGAGGGTTTGGGAAAAATGTGACCCAACGTTGCTTTCAGTAATGGGCATGTTGTCGGTATAAAAGACGTGATTTCAACCTGCGAATACATGCAGAGAGCCAGAATTTGGCTCCAAAATATGGCTCAAGCGTCAAATTTGGGATGTTTGCGATACTTTGGAAACTGCAGGAGTGGTTTGGGCAAAATGTGACCCATCGCCGCTCTCAGTAATAAACATATTTTCGTTATAAAAAGTCGTAATTTCAAACTGTGAATACGTGCAGAGAGCCAGAATTTGGCTCAAGGGTCGAATTTGTGATATTTTAAAAACTGCGGGAAGGGTTTGGACAAAATGTGACCCTTCGCCGCTTTCAGTAATTGGCATATTTTTGGGGTAAAAAGTCGTAATTTCACAATAGGGGGGGGGGAGGGCCAAATGTGACTCATTGCCGCTCTCAGTTATTAAGGTATTTTCGTTATAAAAAGTCGTAATTTCAAACTGCAAATACGTTCAGAGAGCCAGAATTTGGCTCCAAAATATGGCTCAAGCGTCGAATTCGGGATGTTTGGGATATTTTGAAAACTGCAGGGGGTATTTGGGCAAAATGTGACCCATCGCAGCTTTCAGTAATTGGCATAAATTCGGTATAAAAACTCTTAATTTCAAAATGCGAATTCGTGTAGAGAGCCAGAATTTGACTCCAAAATATGGACCTAGCGTCGAATTTGGGATGTTTGAGATATTTTGAAAACTGCAGGGAGGGTTTGGGCAAAATTTGACCCATATCCGCTCTCAGTAATTGGCATATTTTTGGTATTGAAAGGCGAAATTTCAACCTGCAATTACGTGCAGAGAGCCAGAATTTGGCTCTAAAATATGGCCCAAGGTTCAAGTTTCGGATGTTTGGAATATTTTGAAAACTACAGGGGAGGTTTGGGCACAATGTGACCTATCGCTGCTCTCAGTAATTAACATATTTTCGGAATAAAAATTCGTAATTTCATATATCGAATACGTGCAGAGAGCAAGAATTTGGTTTCAAAATCTGGCTGAAGCTTCGAATTCGGGATGTTTGGGATATTTTGAAAACTGCAGAGGGATTTCGGCAAAATGTGACCCATCGTCGCTCTCAGTAATTGGCATATTTTCGGTATAAAAAGTAGTAATTTCAAACTGCGAACACGTGCCGAGAGCCAGAATTTGGCTCCAAAATATGGCTCAAGCTTCGAATTTGGGATGTTTGGGATATTTTGAAAACAGCAGAGGAGGTTTGGGCAAAATGTGACCCATCGCCGCTCTCTGTAATTAACATATTTTCGGTATAAAAAGACGTAATTTCAAACTGCGAGCACGTGCAGGGAGCCAGAATTTAACTCCAAAATATGGCTAAAGCGTCGAACTTGGATTGTTTGGGATATTTTGAAAGCTGCAGGGGGTTTTGGGCCAAACGAGCCTTATCGCAGCTCTCAGTAATTGGCATATTTTCGGCATAAAATGTCGTAATTTCAAACTGCGAATACGCAGAGAGCCAGAATTTGGCTCCAAAATATGCATCTAGCGTCGAAATAGGGATGTTTGGGAAATTTTGAAAACTGCAGGGAGGGTTTGGGCAAAATGTGATCCATCGCCGCTTTCAGTAATTGGCATATTTTTGGTATAAAAAGTCGTAATATCAAACTGCGAATACGTGCAGAGAGCCAGAATTTTTCTCCTAAATATGGCTCAAGTGTCGAATTTGGAATCGTTTGGGATATTTTCAAAACTGCAGGGGGGGTTTGGGCAAAATGTGACCCATCGCTGCTCTCAATAATTGGCGTATTTTCTGTATAAAAATTCGTAACTTCAAACTGCGAACACGTGCAGAGAGCTAGAATTTGGCTCCAAAATATGGCTCAAGCGTCGAATTCGGGTTGTTTGGGATATTTTGAAAACTGCAGGGGGGGGGGGGTTAACCCAATATGTGACCCATCGCCGCTCTCAGTCATTGGCATATTTTCGGTATAAGAAGTCATAATTTCAAATGGCAAATACGAACAGAGAGCCAGAATTCGGCACCAAATTATGGCTCAAGCGTCGAATTTAGGATGTTTGGGTTATTTTGAAAACTGCAGCGGGGTTTGGTCAAAATGTGACCCATCGCAGCTCTCAGTAATTGGCATATTTTCGGTAAAAAAAATTGTAATTTCAAACTGCGAATACGTGCAGAGAAACAGAATTTGGTTTCAAAATATGGCTCAAGCGTCGAATTTGGGATGTTTGGGATATTTTGAAAACTGCTGGGAGGGTTTGGGCAAAATGTGACCCATTGTCGCTCTCAGTAATTGGCATACTTTCGGTATAAATAGTCGTAATTTCAAACTAGGGGGGGAGGGGGGGTGTTGGGCAAAATGTGACCCATCGCCGCTCTCAGTAATTAACATATTTTCGGTATAAAAAGTCGTAATTTCAAACTGCGAATACGTGCGGAAGGCCAGAATATGGCTCTAAAATATGGCTCAAGCTTCGAATTTGGGACGTTTGGGATATTTTGGAAACTGTAGGAGGGTTTGGGCAAAATGTGACCCATCGCCGCTCTCAGTAATTGGCATATTTAAAGAATAAAAAGTCGTAATTTTATTTTGCGAACACGTGCAGAGAGCCAGAATTTGGCTCCAAAATATGGCTCAAGCTTCGAATTTGGCATGTTTGGGATATTTTGAAAACTGCAGGGGATTTGGGGCAAAATGTAACCCATCGCTGATGTCAGTAATTTGCATATTTTCGGTATAAAAAGACGTAATTTCAAACTGCGAATACGTGCATAGAGCCAGAATTTGGCTCTAAAATATGGCTCAAGGGTCAAATTTCGGATGTTTCGAATATTTTGAAAACTACAGGGGAGGTTTGGGCACAATGTGACCTATCGCTGCTCTCAGTAATTAACATAATTTCGGCATAAAAATTCGTAATTTCATATATCGAATACGTGCAGAGAGCCAGAATTTGGTTTCAAAATCTGGCTAAAGCTTCGAATTCGGGATGTTTGGGATATTTTGAAAACTGCAGAGGGGTTTCGGCAAAATGTGACCCATCGTCGCTCTCAGTAATTGGCATATTTTCGGTATAAAAAGTAGTAATTTCAAACTGTGAACACGTGCTGAGAGCCAGAATTTAACTACAAAATATGGCTAAAGCGTCGAACTTGGATTGTTTGGGATATTTTGAAAGCTGCAGGGGGTTTTGGGCCAAACGAGCCTTATCGCAGCTCTCAGTAATTGGCATCTTTTCGGTATAAAATGTCGTAATTTCAAATTGCGAATACGCAGAGAGCCAGAATTTGGCTCCAAAATATGCATCTAGCGTCGAAATTGGGATGTTTGGGAAATTTTGAAAACTGCAGGGGGGTTTGAGCAAAATGTGAACCAGCGCCGCTCTCAGTAATTGGCATATTTTCGGAATAAAAAGTCGTAATTTCAAACTGCGAACACGTGCCGAGAGCTAGAATTTGGCTCCAAAATATGGCTCAAGCGTCGAATTTGGGATGTTTGAGATATTTTGAAAACTGCAGGGAGGGTTTGGGCAAAATGTGATCCATCGCCGCTATCAGTAATTGGCATATTTTTGGTATAAAAAGTCGTAATTTCAAACTGCTAGTACATGCAGAGAGCCAGAATTTTTCTCCTAAATATGGCTCAAGTGTCGAATTTGGGATGTTTGGGATGTTTTGAAAACTGCAAGGGGGTTTAGGCAAAATGTGATCAAATCACCGCTCTCAGTAATTGACATATTTTTGGGGTAAAAAGTCGTAATTTCACAATGGGGGGGGGGGGTCAAAATGTGACTCATTGCAACTCTCAGTAATTAAGGTATTTTCGTTAAAAAAAAGTCGTAATTTCAAACTGCAAATACGTGCAGAGAGCCAGAATTTGGCTCCAAAATATGGCTCAAGCGTCGAATTCGGGTTGTTTGGGATATTTTGAAAACTGCAGGGTGGGGGGGGTTAACCCAATATGTGACCCATCGCCGCTCTCAGTAATTGGCATATTTTCGGTATAAGAAGTCATAATTTCAAATGGCAAATACGTACAGAGAGCCAGAATTCGGCACCAAATTATGGCTCAAGCGTCGAAGTTAGGATGTTTGGGTTATTTTGAAAACTGCAGCGGGGTTTGGGCAAAATGTGACCCGTCGCTGCTCTCAGTAATTGGCATATTTTCGGTAAAAAAAATCGTAATTTCAAACCGCGAATACGTGCAGAGAAACAGAATTTGGTGTCAAAATATGGCTCAAGCGTCGAATTTGGGATGTTTGGGATATTTTGAAAACTGCTGGGAGGGTTTGGGCAAAATGTGACCCATCGTCGCTCTCAATAATTGGCATACTTTCGGTATAAATAGTCGTAATTTCAAACAAGGGGGAGGGGGGGGGGGTTGGGCAAAATGTGACCCTTCGCCGCTCTCAGTAATTAACATATTTTCGGTATAAAAAGTCGTAATTTCAAACTGCGAATACGTGCAGAAGGCCAGAATTTTGCTCTAAAATATGGCTTAAGCTTCGAATTGGGGACGTTTGGGATATTTTGGAAACTGCAGGAGGGTTTGGGCAAAATGTGACCCATCGCCGCTCTCAGTAATTGGCATATTTAAAGAATAAAAAGTCGTAATTTCATTTTGCGAACACGTGCAGAGAGCCAGAATTTGGCTCCAAAATATGGCTCAAGCTTCGAATTTGGCATGTTTGGGATATTTTGAAAACTGCAGGGGATTTGGGGCAAAATGTAACCCATCGCTGATGTCAGTAATTTGCATATTTTCGGTATAAAAAGACGTAATTTCAAACTGCGAATACGTGCATAGAGCCAGAATTTGGCTCTAAAATATGGCTCAAGGGTCAAATTTCGGATGTTTCGGATATTTTGAAAACTGTAGGGGAGGTTTGGGCACAATGTGACCCATCGCTGCTCTCAGTAATTAACATAATTTCGGCATAAAAATTCGTAATTTCAAATATCGAATACGTGCAGAGAGCCAGAATTTGGTTCCAAAATATGGCTAAAGCTTCGAATTCGGGATGTTTGGGATATTTTGAAAACTGCAGAGGGGTTTCGGCAAAATGTGACCCATCGTCGCTCTCAGTAATTGGCATATTTTCGGTATAAAAAGTAGTAATTTCAAACTGTGAATACGTGCAGAGAGCCAGAATTTAACTACAAAATATGGCTCTAGCGTCGAACTTGGATTGTTTGGGATATTTTGAAAGCTGCAGGGGGTTTTGGGCAAAATGTGAGCCTTATCGCAGCTCTCAGTAATTGGCATATTTTCGGTATAAAAAGTCGTAATTTCAAACTGCGAATACGTGCAGAGAGCCAGAATTTGGCTCCAAAATATGCATCTAGCGTCGAAATTGGGATGTTTGGGAAATTTTGAAAACTGCAGGGGGGTTTGAGCAAAATGTGACCCATCGCCGCTCTCAGTAATTGGCATATTTTCGGTATAAAAAGTCGTAATTTCAAACTGCGAACACGTGCCGAGAGCTAGAATTTGGCTCCAAAATATGGCTCAAGCGTCGAATTTGGGATGTTTGAGATATTTTGAAAACTGCAGGGAGGGTTTGGGCAAAATGTGATCCATCGCCGCTATCAGTAATTGGCATATTTTTGGTATAAAAAGTCGTAATTTCAAACTGCTAGTACATGCAGAGAGCCAGAATTTTTCTCCTAAATATGGCTCAAGTGTCGAATTTGGGATGTTTGGGATGTTTTGAAAACTGCAAGGGGGTTTAGGCAAAATGTGATCAAATCACCGCTCTCAGTAATTGACATATTTTTGGGGTAAAAAGTCGTAATTTCACAATGGGGGGGGGGGGTCAAAATGTGACTCATTGCAACTCTCAGTAATTAAGTAAAAAAAAGTCGTAATTTCAAACTGCAAATACGTGCAGAGAGCCAGAATTTGGCTCCAAAATATGGCTCAAGCGTCGAATTCGGGTTGTTTGGGATATTTTGAAAACTGCAGGGTGGGGGGGGTTAACCCAATATGTGACCCATCGCCGCTCTCAGTAATTGGCATATTTTCGGTATAAGAAGTCATAATTTCAAATGGCAAATACGTACAGAGAGCCAGAATTCGGCACCAAATTATGGCTCAAGCGTCGAAGTTAGGATGTTTGGGTTATTTTGAAAACTGCAGCGGGGTTTGGGCAAAATGTGACCCGTCGCTGCTCTCAGTAATTGGCATATTTTCGGTAAAAAAAATCGTAATTTCAAACCGCGAATACGTGCAGAGAAACAGAATTTGGTGTCAAAATATGGCTCAAGCGTCGAATTTGGGATGTTTGGGATATTTTGAAAACTGCTGGGAGGGTTTGGGCAAAATGTGACCCATCGTCGCTCTCAATAATTGGCATACTTTCGGTATAAATAGTCGTAATTTCAAACAAGGGGGAGGGGGGGGGGGTTGGGCAAAATGTGACCCTTCGCCGCTCTCAGTAATTAACATATTTTCGGTATAAAAAGTCGTAATTTCAAACTGCGAATACGTGCAGAAGGCCAGAATTTTGCTCTAAAATATAGCTTAAGCTTCGAATTGGGGACGTTTGGGATATTTTGGAAACTGCAGGAGGGTTTGGGCAAAATGTGACCCATCGCCGCTCTCAGTAATTGGCATATTTAAAGAATAAAAAGTCGTAATTTCATTTTGCGAACACGTGCAGAGAGCCAAAATTTGGCTCTAAAATATGGCTCACGCGCCGAACTTGGAATGTTTGGGATATTTTCAAAACTGTAGGGGGGCTTGGGCAAAATGTGACCCATCGCCGCTCTCAGTAATTTGCGTATTATCGGTATAAAAAGTCGAAACTTCAAACTGCGAACACGTGCCGAGAGTTAGAATTTGGCTCCAAAATATGGCTCAAGCGTCGAATTCGGGATGTTTGGGATATTTTGAAAACTGCGGGGAGGGTTAATTCAAAATGTGATCCATCGCCGCTTTCAGTAATTGGCATAAATTCGTTATAAAAACTCGTAATTTCAAAATGCGAATAAGTGCAGAGAGCCAAAATTTGACTCCAAAATATGGATCTAGCATCGAGTTTGGGATGTTTGAGATATTTTGAAAACTGCATGGAGGGTTATAGCAAAATGTGACCCATCTCCATCTTGGCATATTTTCGGTATAAAAAGTCGAAATTTCAAACTGCAAATACGTGCAGAGAGCCAGAATTTGGTTTCAAAATATTGCTCAACTATCGAATTTTTGATGTTTGGGATATTTTGAAAACTGCACAGGGTTTTCGGCAAAATGTGACCCATCGCCGCTCTCAGTATTTGGCATATTTTCGGTATAAAAAGTAATAATTTCAAACTGCGAACACGTGCCGAGAGCCTGAATTTGGCTGCCAGTGTGTTGTTGGAGACCTCTGGCAGTGTGTTGCTGGAGACCTATGCCAGTGTGTTGCTGGAGACCCCTGCCAGTCTGTTAATGGAGACCCATTGCCAGTGTGTTGCTTGAGACCCCTGCCAGTGTGTTGCTGGAAACCCCTGCCAGTCTGTTGCTGGAGACCCCTGCCAGTGTGTTGCTGGAGACCTCTGCCAGTGTGTTGCTGGAGACCCCTGCCAGTGTGTTGCTGGAGACCCCTGCCAATCTGTTGCTGGAGACCCCTGCCAGTGTGTTGCTTGAGACCCCTGCCAGTGTGTTGCTGGAGACCTCTGCCAGTGTGTTGCTGGAGACTTCTGCCAGTGTGTTGCTGAAGACTCCTGCCAGTGTGTTGCTGGAGACCCCTGCCAATCTGTTGCTGGAGACCCCTGCCAGTGTGTTGCTTGAGACCCCTGCCAGTGTTTTGCTGGAGACCTCTGCCAGTGTGTTTCTGGAGACCACTGCCATTGTGTTGCTGGAGACCCCTGCCAGTATGTTGCTGGAGACCCCTGCCAGTGTGTTGCTGGAGACCTCTGCCAGTGTGTTGCTGTAGACCTCTGCCAGTGTGTTGCTGGAGACCCCTGCCAGTGTGTTGCTGGAGACCTCTGGCAAGGTGTTGCTGGAGACCTCTGTCAGTGTGTTGCTGGAGACCCCTGCCAGTGTATTGCTGGAGACCCCTGCCAGTGTGTTGCTGTAGACCTCTGCCAGTGTGTTGCTGGAGACCCCTGCCAGTGTGTTGCTGGATACCCCTGCCAGTGTGTTGCTGGAGACCCCTTCCAGTGTGTTGCTGGAGACTTCTGCCAGTGTGTTGCTGGAGACCTCTGCCAGTGTGTGGCTGGAGACTTCTGCCAGTGTGTTGCTGAAGACTCCTGCCAGTGTGTTGCTGGAGACCTCTGCCAGTGTGTTGTTGGAGACCTCTGCAGCGTGTTGCTGGAGACCCCTTCCAGTTTGTTGCTGGAGACCCCTGCCAGTGTGTTGCTGGAGACCCCTGCCAGTGTGTTGCTGGAGACCCCTGCCAGTGTGTTGCTGGAGACCCCTGCCAGTGTGTTGCTGGAGACTTCTGCCAGTGTGTTGCTGGAGACCTCTGCCAGTGTGTTGCTGGAGACCTCTGCCAGTGTGTTGCTGGAGACCTCTGCCAGTGTGTTGCTGGAGACCCCTGCCAGTATGTTGCTGGAGACCCCTGCCAGTGTGTTGCTGGAGACCCCTGCCAGTATGTTGCTGGAGACCTCTGCCAGTGTGTTGCTGGAGACCCCTGCCAGTATGTTGCTGGAGACCCCTGCCAGTGTGTTGCTGGAGACCCCTGCCAGTATGTTGCTGGAGACCTCTGGCAGTATGTTGCTGGAGACCTCTGCCAGTGTGTTGCTGGAGACCCCTGTCAGTATGTTGCTGGAGACCTCTGCCAGTGTGTTGCTGGAGACCTCTGCCAGCGTGTTGCTGGAGACCCCTGCCAGTATGTTGCTGGAGACCCCTGCCAATATGTCGCTGGAGACCCCTGCCAGTGTGTTGCTGGAGACCCCTGCCCGTGTGTTGCTGGAGACCCCTGCCAATATGTTGCTGGAGACCTCTGCCAGTGTTTTGCTGTGTGTGTGAGTGTGTGTACTCACCTAGTTGTACTCACCTATTTGTGCTTGCGGGGGTTGAGCTTTGGCTCTTTGGTCTCGCCTCTCAACGGTCAATCAACTGGTGTATAGATTCCTGAGCCTACTGGGCTCTATCATATCTATATTTGAAACTGTGTATGGAGTCAGCCTTCACCACATCACTGCCTAATGCATTTCATCCGTTAACTACTCTGACACTGAAAAAGTTCCTTCTAACGTCTCTGTGGCTCATGTGGATACTCAGTTTCCACCTGTGTCCCCTTGATCGTGTCCCAACATTGTTGAATAGTTTATCCTTGTTTACCCGGTCGATTCCTCTGAGGATTTTGTAGGTTGTGATCATGTCTTCCCTTACTCTTCTGTCTTCCAGTGTCGTAAGGTGCATTTCCCGCAGCCTTTCCTCTTAACTCATGCCTCTTTGTTTGTGTGTGTGTGTGTAACTCATGCCTCTTAGCTGTGTGTGTGTGTGTGTGTGTGTGTGTGTGTGTGTGTGTGTGTGTGTGTGTGTGTGTGTGTGTGTGTGTGTGTGTGTGTGTGTGTGTGTGTGTGTGTGTGTGTGTGTGTGTGTGTGTGTGTGTGTGTGTGTGTGTGTGTGTGTGTGTGTGTGTGTGTGTGTGTGTGTGTGTGTGTGTGCGGAGCTCAACCCCCGCAAGCACAACTAGGTGAGTACAACTAGGTGAGTACACACACACATACACACAAACACACACAAACATACACACATGTGTTGGTGAATCTGGTTAGTTCCACCAAGAGGTTCTTTGCAATGTCACCCAGTGCAGGGTTGAGCATTTGCTTGAGGTAGTTGGGTTTTAGTCCTGTGAACCCACCTGCTGATCCTGTAGGGAAGGACATGGCTGCTTTATGGACCACAGATTCAGCCACCCAGAGAGGTTCTGCTCCGGTAGCCCCCACTTGTACAATGTCGTCCTCACGCGGAGCCCTGGGTGGGTGTTTCTCCCTTAGGGCTTGAGCTGTTGCGGCATCTCTGTCGGCAATTGAGTCCTCACTGGTGATGACTCTTATTGCGCCAATAGTGTTTCCTTCTTCTATTTTCTTGGTGACTGATGTTCTGATTTTTGATGTCTCGGATATGGCACTGTTGCTCTTCCGGCCGTGGGTGTTTCTCGCGCGAGTGGGAAGGCGCACCTGGTTGTCCTCCCTGGGAAAATCATTTATAGCTTTGATGACTGAGGCAGCTAAGGTTTTGTCTCTCCTTGCAGGGGTGGCTAGACATATGTTGATAAACATTAGGAGGTTGTGCCATGCTTGGGTCGTTCCAGGAGAGTCGTTGACCTTTCTCAGGAGGGCAGATAATTTGGCTGCTGCATAGGTGCGGGCTGCTTTAGGGATGTGTTGCAAGGTTCTGGCTGATGTTGCTTTGATAGCTTCTAATAAATTTTCTGTGGGAATGAAGTCTGGGAGGTGTTTGAATTACGGGCGGTGTGGGCTGTTGATTGGTGTTCTCTTGGGAGGGCGCCCAGAACTCAAACACCTGGCTCCGTTGTCGTAATGATTGCGCACATTACTGTCACTCGACCGGGATATAGTATACCTTGTCACACGTCTGACATCTGCCTTGTCTACCCCTGCTTGATGGCTCATTTTGGCTTGGAGAAGCCTGGCTGTCTGTTGAGAGCTGCGACATGGGCGGGCGCTGGGCGGGCGCTGGGCGGGAGAACTTCTGTTTTTATTGCATATTTCGACGTTTCAGCCAGATAAGAGCAGTTGTACGAATTCAGAAAAAAACGGAAATTCAGGAACATTTTAGGTAATTCTCAAGAAAACACATTGATTTTTATCATTTGAATTGAAAACATCGTTTTCACATGCCTTTTTAATGATCAAAATAATACGCAACCTCGCTCTATGATTTTAAGTGAAAATCCTCGAATTTGGTATTATAGTGATTTTTTTCACGTTTTTCATGTACGGTGATTTTAGGTAAAAATGTTCGAACTTTCTAATATTTTGATCCTACTTCATGTTGTCTCTCTATTTGTGATTTGGCCTACAAATCTCAGAAATTCACATAATATTGCGTTTTTAAGCAAGTTTTCTTGCATTGTGCCTTGTACATAAAATCATCGAATTTAGCAATATTTTGAGGTTTTTCATCGTTGTTTCCTTTATGAGATTTCATCCAAATATCAACGATTTAGGCCATACTTGGCCGTTTTTCCACATTTTCAAGCATTTTCGGTTTATTGCCATTAATTCATTAAATTTACGATAAATATGATGCAAACACGTAATGAATTTCAAATTACCCTTAAAAATTTGATTATCAATCAACTATTTGTACCTTTTTAAAATAGTGAGTCAGGTATTGATTAAGAGAGATTTTCTGTTTTTATTGCATATTTCGACGTTTCAACCGGATTAGACCAATTTTACGAGTACCTCTTCTCTCAGTAATATAAACGGAAATTCAGAAACCTTTTATTTAATTCTAAAGAAAAAACATTGATTTTTATCATTTGAATCGTAAACAACATTTTCATATGCCATTTTAATGATCAAAATAATTCGTAACCTCGGTCTATGATTTGATGTAAAAATCCTCAAATTTGGTATTATAGTGACTTTTTTCACGTTTTTCATGTAGGGTGATTTTAGGTAAAAATGTTCGAATTTACTAATAGTTTGATACTACTTCATGTTGTCCCACTATATGTGATTTGGCTAACAAATCTCAGAATTTCACATAAAATTGCGTTTTTAAGCAAGTTTTCTTGCATTGTGCTTTGTACTTAATATCATCGAATTTAGCAATATTTTTAGTTTTTTCATCCTTGTTTCCTGTTTGAGATTTTAACCAAATATCAACGATTTAGGCAATATTTTGCCGTTTTTCCGCGTTTTCTAGCCTTTTCTGTTGTATTGCCATTAATTCAATAAATTTACCATAAATATGATGCAAACACGTAAATTATTGCAAATTAAAATTAAATACTTGATTTTAAATCACCTACCTGTACCTCGTTAAAATAGTGAGAAAGATTTTGATTAGGAGAGATTTTCAGTTTTTATTGCATATTTCGACGTTTCAGGCAGATTAGAGCAGTTTTACGAATTCAGAAATAAAAGGAAGTTCAGGAACATTTTAGGCAATTCTAAAGAAAACACATTGATTTATATCATTTGAATTGAAAACATCGTTTTCATATGCCTTTTTATTGATCAAAATAATTCGCAACCTCGCTCTATGATTTGAAGTAAAAATCCTCGAATTTGGTATTATAGTGATTTCTTTCACGTTTTTCATGTAGGGTGATTTTAGGTAAAAATGTTCGAACTTTCTAATATTTTGATACTACTTCCCGTTGTCTCTCTATTTGTGATTTGGCCTACAAATTTCAGAATTTCACATGATAGTGCGTTTTAAGCAAGTTTTCTTGCTTTGTGCTTTGTACTTAATATCATCGAATTTAGCAATATTTTGAGTTTTTTCATCCTTGTTTCCTGTATGAGAGTTAAACCAAATATCAACGATTTAGGCAATATTTTGCCGTTTTTCCGCGTTTTCTAGACTTTTCTGTTGTATTGCCATTAATTCAATAAATTTACGATAAATATGATGCAAACACGTAATTAATTGCAAATAAAAATTAAATACTTCATTTTAAATCAACTGTTTGTACCTCGTTAAAATAGTGTGTAGGATATTGATTAGGAGAGAAGTTCTGTTTTTATTGCATATTTCGACGTTTCGGCCAGATTAGAGCAGTTGTACGAATTCAGAAAAAAACGGAAATTCAGGAATATTTTAGGTAATTCTAAAGAAAACACATTGATTTTTATCATTTGAATTGAAAACATCGTTTTCACATGCCTTTTTAATGATCAAAATAATATGCAACCTCGCTCTATGATTTTATGTAAAAATCCTCAAATTTGGTATTATAGTGACTTTTTTCACGTTTTCATGTTGGGTGATTTTAGGTAAAAATGTTCGAATTTACTAATATTTTGATACTACTTCATGTTGTCCCACTATATGTGATTTTGCCTATAAATCTCAGAATTTCACATAATATTGCGTTTTTAAGCAAGTTTTTTGCATTGTGCTTTGTACATAAAATCATCGAATTTAGCAAAACTTTGAGATTTTTCATCGTTGTTTCCTTTATGAGATTTCATCCAAATATCAACGATTTAGGCAATATTTAGCCGTTTTTTCCGCGTTTTGAAGCCATTTCGGTTTATTGCCATTAATTCAATAAATTTACGTTAAATATGATGCAAACACGTAATTAATTGCAAATTAAAATTAAATACTTCATTTTAAGTCAACTATTTTTACATCGTTAAAATAGTAAGATATTGATTAGGAGAGATTTTCTGTTCTTATTGTATATTTCGACGTTTCAGCCGGATTAAAGCGGTTTTACGAGTCCCTCTTCTTTCGGTAATATAAACGGAAATTCAGGAACATTTTAGGTAATTCTAAAGAAAACACATTGATTTTTATCATTTGAATTGGAAACATCGTTTTAATATGCCTTTTTAATTATCAAAATAATAACCAACCTCTCTATATGATTTTAAGTTGTCTTTCACTTTGTTTTGTACTAAAAATCATCGAATTTAGCAATATTTTGACGTTTATCATCTGCTTTTCCTTTATGTGATTTAAACAAAATATCATCGAATTAGGCAATATTTTGCCGTTTTCCACGTTTTTGAGAATTTTCAGTTTATTTTTATTAATTCATTTTATATACGATAAAAATGATGCAAACACATAATTGATTAGAAATTAACATTAAATTCTTCATTTTCAATCAACCATTTGTTTTTTACCAATGTTTCGATACTACTTCATGTTTTCTCACGATATGTGATTTGGCCTTCAAGTCTCAGAATTTCGCATAATATTGTATTTTAGGGAAATTTTCTAGCATTTTGTTTCGTACTAAAAATCATCGAATTTAGCAAAATTTTGACGTTTATCATCCACTATAATCCCCTTTATAGTGGAATTATACGTGATATAAACAAAATATCATTGAATTAGGCAATATTTTGCCGTTTTTCCACGTTTTTGTGAATTTTCAGTTTATTGTTATTAATTCATTATATATACGACAAAAATGATGAAAACACATAATTGATTAGAAATTAACATTAAATTCTTCATTTTCAATCACCCATTTGTTTCTCGTTAAAATACTGGGTAAGATATTGAAAAGGGGAGAAGTTCTGTTTTTATTCTATATATCGACGTTTCAGCTGGATTAGAGCGGTTTTACGTGTACATCTTTCAACGGTAATATAAACGTAAAATCATGAACATTTTAGTTAATTCTAATGAAAACACATTGATTTTTATCATTTTATTAGAAACAACATTTTTATATGTATTTTCTAGGATCTAAATAATACGAAACCTCGCTTTATGATTTAAAGTTAAAATCCTCAAATTTGGTAATTTGAGTATTTTGGTAATTTGGTAAAAACTGCAGGGAGTGTTTGGGCAAAATGTGATCCATTGCAGCTTTCAGTAATTGGCATATTTTCGGTATAAAAAGTCGTAATTTCAAACTGCGAATACGTGCAGAAAGCCAGAATTTGGCTCCAAAATATGGCTCAAGGGTCGAATTTGGGATGTTTGGAATATTTTGAAAACTACAGGGGGGGTTTGGGCAAAATGTGACACATCGCCGCTCTCAGTAATTTTCATATTTTCGGTATAAAAAGTCGTAATATCAACTAGCGAATGCGTGCAGGGAGCCAGAAATTGGTTTCAAAATATGGCTCAAGCGTCAAATTTGGGATGTTTGGGATATTTTGAAAACTCCATGAGGGTTATGGCAAAATGTGACACATCGCCGCTCTCAGTAATTGGCATATTTTCTGTTTAAAAATTCGTAATTTCAAACTGCGAAAACGTGCCGAGAGCCAGAATTTGGCTCCAAAATATGGCTCAAACTTTGAATTTGGGATGGTTGGATATTTTGAAAACTGCAGGGGGGGGGTGGGGTGCTTGGGAAAAATGTGACCCATCGCAGCTCGCAGTAATAACATATTTTCGGTATAAAAAGTCGTAATATCAAATAGCGAATACCTGCAGAGAGCCAGAATTTGGTTTCAAAATATGGCTCAAGCGTCGAATTTGGGATGTTTGGGATATTTTGAAAACTGCATGGGGTTTGGGCGAAATGTAACCCATCGTCGCTCTTAGTAATTGGCATATTTTATGTATAAAAAGTCGTAATTTCAAACTGCGAACACGTGCCGAAAGTCAGAATTTGGCTCCAAAATATGGCTCAAGCTTCGAATTTTAGATAGTTGGGATATTTTGAAAACTGCAGGGGGAGTTTGGGCAAAAGGTGACCCATCTCAGCTCTTAGTAATTAATATATTTTCGGTATAAAAAGTCGTAATTTCAAACTGCGAATACATGCAGAAAGCCAGAATTTGGCTCCAACATATGGCTCAAGCTTCGAATTTTTTATGTTTGGGATATTTTGGGAACTGCAGGGGGGGTTTGGGCAAAATGTGAACCATCACCTCTCTCAGTAATTGGCATATTTTCGGTATAAAAAGTCGTAGTTTCAAACTGCGAATACATGCAGAGAGCCAGAATTTGGCTAAAAAATATGGCTCAAGGGTCGAATTTGGCATGTTTGGGATATTTTGAAAATTGCGGGGGGGGGGGGGGCAAACTTTGACATATCGCTGCTCTCAGTAATTGGCATATTTTTGTAATAAAAATTCGTAATTTTAAACTGCAAATACGTGCAAAGAGCTTAATTTGGCTCCAAAATATGACTCATGGGTCGAATTTTGGATGTTTAAAATATTTAGAAAACTGCAGGGGGGTTTGGGCAAAATGTGATCCATCGCCGCCTGTAGTAATTGGCATATTTTAGCTATAAAAAGTAGTAAATTCAAACTAGGGAAGGGGAGGGGGGTTTGGGCAAAATGTGAACCATCGCTGCATTAGGAATTGGCATATTTTCGGTAAAAAAAATCGTATTTTTAAACTGCAAATACGTGCCGAGAGCCAGAATTTGTCTCCAAAATATGATTAAAACGTCGAACTTGGATTGTTTGGGATATTTTGAAAACTACAGGGGTACTTTGGCCAAAATGTGAGCCATCGCCGCTCTCAGAAATGGCATATTTTCGGTAGAAAAATTCTTAATTTCAAACTGCGAATACGTGCAGAGAGCCAGAATTTGGCTCCAAAATATGGCTTAAGCGTCGAATTTGGGATTTTGAAAACTGAATGGAGGGTTTGGGCAAAAAGTGATCCATCGCCGCTTTCAGTAATTTTGCTTATTTTCGGTATAAAAAGACGTAATTTCAAACTGCGAATACGTGCAGAGAGCCAGAATTTGGCTCTTAAATATGGCTCAAGCTTCGAGTTTGATATGTTTGGGATATTTTGAAAACTGTAGGTGGGGTTTGGGCAAAATGAGACCCATCGCCGCTCTCAGTAATTGACATATTTTCGATATAAAAAGCCGTAATTTCAAACTGCGAATACGTGCAGAGAGCGAGAATTTAACTCCAAAATATAGCTCAAGCGTCTAATTTGGGATGTTTGTGATAATTTGAAAACTGCAGGTGGGGTTTGGGCAAAATGTGACCCATCGCAGTACTCAGTAATTAACATATTTTCGGTATAAAAAGTCGAAATTTCAAACTGCGAATACGTGTAGAAAGCCAGAATTTGGCTCCAACATATGGTTTAAGCTTCGAATTTAGGATGTTTGGGATATTTTGGGAACTGCAGGGGGGGTTTGGGCAAAATGTGACCCATCACCGCTCTCAGTAATTGGCATATTTTCGGTATAAAAATTCGTAATTTCAAACTGGAAATACGTGCCTAGAGCCAGAATTTGGCTCCAAAATATGGCTCACGTGTCGAACTTGGAATGTTTGGGATATTTTTAAAACTGCAGGAGGGGGGGGGGGGTTTGGGCAAAAAGGAACCCATCGCAGCTCTCAGTAATTAGCATATTTTCGGTATAAAAAGTCGTAATTTCAAAATGCGAATACGTGCAGAGAGCCAGAATTTGCTTGAAAATAAGGCTCAAGGGTCGAATTTGGGATGTTTGGGATATTTTAAAAACTGCAGGGAAGGGTTTGGTCAAAATGTGACCCATCGCTGCACTCAGTAATTGGCATATTTTCGGTATAAAAAGTCGTACTTTCAAACTGCGAATACGTGCAGAGATCCAGAATTTGGCTCTAAAATATAGCTTAAGGGTCAAATTTGGGATGTTTAGGATATTTTGAGAATTGCAGGGAGGTTTGGGCAAAATGTGACCAAACGATGCTCTCAGTAATTGGCATGTTTTTGATATAAAATATCGTAATTTCAAACTTCGAATACGTGCAGAGAGCCAGAATTTTTCTCCAAAATATGGCTCTAGCGTCGAATTTGGGATGTTTGGGATATTATAAAAATTGCAGGGAGTGTTTGAGTAAAATGTGATCCATCGCAGCTTTCAGTAGTTGGCATATTTTCGGTATAAAAATACGTAATTTCAAACTGCGAATACGTGCAGAGAGCGAGAATTAGACTCCAATATATGGCTCAAGCGTCGAATTTGAGATGTTTGGGACACTTTGAAAACTGCAAAGAGGGTTCGGGCAAACTGTGATCCATCGTCGCTTTCAGTAATTGGCATATTTTCGGTATAAAAAGTCGTTATTTCAAAATGCAAACAAGTGCAGAGAGCCAAAATTTGCTCGAAAATAAGGCCCAAGGGTCGAATTTGGGATGTTTGGGATATTTTGAAAACTGCAGAGGGGATTGGTCAAAATGTGACGCATCGCTGCACTCAGTAATTAGCATATTTTCGGTATAAAAAGTAGTAATTTCGAACTGCAAATAAGTGCATAGATCCAGAATTAGGCTCCAAAATATGGCTCAAGGGTCAAATTTGGGATGTTTGGGATATTTTGAAAACTGCAGGCGGGTTTGGGCAAAATGTGACCAAACGATGCTCTCAGTAATTGGCATATTTTCGGTAAAAAAAAGTCGTAATTTCAAACTGCGAATACGTGCAGAGTGCCAGAGTTTTGCTCCAAAATATGGTTCAAGGGTCAAATTTGCGATGTTTGGGATATTTTGAAAACTACTGGGGGGTTTGAACAAATTGTGACCCACCGCCGCTCTCAGTAATTGTCATATTGTCGGTATAAAAAGACGTAATTTCAAACTGCGAATACGTGCAAAGAGCCAGAATTTGGCTCCAAAATATGGCTCAAGGGTCAAATTTGGGATGTTTGGAATATTTTGAAAACTGCAGGAGGGTTTGGGAAAAATGTGACCCAACGTTGCTTTCAGTAATGGGCATGTTGTCGGTATAAAAGACGTGATTTCAACCTGCGAATACATGCAGAGAGCCAGAATTTGGCTCCAAAATATGGCTCAAGCGTCAAATTTGGGATGTTTGCGATACTTTGGAAACTGCAGGAGTGGTTTGGGCAAAATGTGACCCATCGCCGCTCTCAGTAATAAACATATTTTCGGTATAAAAAGTCGTAATTTCAAACTGTGAATACGTGCAGAGAGCCAGAATTTGGCTCAAGGGTCGAATTTGTGATGTTTATGATACTTTGAAAACTGCAGGGAGGGTTTGGGCAAAATGTGATCTATCGCCGCTTTCAGTAATTGGCATATTTTTGTTATAAAAAGTCGTAATTTCAAACTACGAATACGTGCAGAAAGCCAGAATTTTTCTTCTAAATATGGCTCAGGGGTACAATTTGGGATGTTTGGGATGTTTTGAGAACTGCAAGGGGGTTTAGGCAAAATGTGATCAAATCGCCGCTCTCAGTAATTGGCATATTTTTGGGGTAAAAAGTCGTAATTTCACAATAGGGGGGGGAGGGTAAAATGTGACTCATTGCCGCTCTCAGTTATTAAGGTATTTTCGTTATAAAAAGTCGTAATTTCAAACTGCAAATACGTTCAGAGAGCCAGAATTTGGCTCCAAAATATGGCTCAAGCGTCGAATTCGGGATGTTTGGGATATTTTGAAAACTGCAGGGGGTATTTGGGCAAAATGTGACCCATCGCAGCTTTCAGTAATTGGCATAAATTCGGTATAAAAACTCTTAATTTCAAAATGCGAATTCGTGTAGAGAGCCAGAATTTGACTCCAAAATATGGACCTAGCGTCGAATTTGGGATGTTTGAGATATTTTGAAAACTGCAGGGAGGGTTTGGGCAAAATTTGACCCATATCCGCTCTCAGTAATTGGCATATTTCTGGTATTGAAAGGCGAAATTTCAACCTGCAATTACGTGCAGAGAGCCAGAATTTGGCTCTAAAATATGGCCCAAGGTTCAAGTTTCGGATGTTTGGAATATTTTGAAAACTACAGGGGAGGTTTGGGCACAATGTGACCTATCGCTGCTCTCAGTAATTAACATATTTTCGGAATAAAAATTCGTAATTTCATATATCGAATACGTGCAGAGAGCCAGAATTTGGTTTCAAAATCTGGCTAAAGCTTCGAATTCGGGATGTTTGGGATATTTTGAAAACTGCAGAGGGGTTTCGGCAAAATGTGACCCATCGTCGCTCTCAGTAATTGGCATATTTTCGGTATAAAAAGTAGTAATTTCAAACTGTGAACACGTGCTGAGAGCCAGAATTTAACTCCAAAATATGGCTAAAGCGTCGAACTTGGATTGTTTGGGATATTTTGAAAGCTGTAGGGGGTTTTGGGCCAAACGAGCCTTATCGCAGCTCTCAGTAATTGGCATCTTTTCGGTATAAAATGTCGTAATTTCAAATTGCGAATACGCAGAGAGCCAGAATTTGGCTCCGAAATATGCATCTAGCGTCGAAATTGGGATGTTTGGGAAATTTTGAAAACTGCTGGGGGGTTTGAGCAAAATGTGACCCAGCGCCGCTCTCAGTAATTGGCATATTTTCGGAATAAAAAGTCGTAATTTCAAACTGCGAGTACATGCAGAGAGCCAGAATTTTTCTCCTAAATATGGCTCAAGTGTCGAATTTGGGATGGTTGGGATGTTTTGAAAACTGCAGGGAGGGTTTGGGCAAAATGTGATCCATCGCCGCTATCAGTAATTGGCATATTTTTGGTATAAAAAGTCGTAATTTCAAACTGCGAGTACATGCAGAGAGCCAGAATTTTTCTCCTAAATATGGCTCAAGTGTCGAATTTGGGATGTTTGGGATGTTTTGAAAACTGCAAGGGGGTTTAGGCAAAATGTGATCAAATCACCGCTCTCAGTAATTGACATATTTTTGGAGTAAAAAGTCGTAATTTCACAATGGGGGGGGGGGTCAAAATGTGACTCATTGCAACTCTCTGTAATTAAGGTATTTTCGTTAAAAAAAATCGTAATTTCAAACTGCAAATACGTGCAGAGAGCCAGAATTTGGCTCCAAAATATGGCTCAAGCGTCGAATTCGGGTTGTTTGGGATATTTTGAAAACTGCAGGGTGGGGGGGGGGTTAACCCAATATGTGACCCTTCGCCGCTCTCAGTAATTGGCATATTTTCGGTATAAGAAGTCATAATTTCAAATGGCAAATACGTACAGAGAGCCAGAATTCGGCACCAAATTATGGCTCAAGCGTCGAAGTTAGGATGTTTGGGTTATTTTGAAAACTGCAGCGGGGTTTGGGCAAAATGTGACCCGCCGCTGCTCTCAGTAATTGGCATATTTTCGGTATAAGTCATAATTTCAAATGGCGAATACGTGCAGAAAGCCTGAATTTGGCTCCAAAATATTGCTCAAGGGTCAAATTTGGGATGTTTGGGATATTTTGAAAACTGCAGCGGGGTTTGGGCAAAATGTGACCCATCGCGGCTCTCAGTAATTGACATATTTTCGGTAAAAAAAATCGTAATTTCAAACCGCGAATACGTGCAGAGAAACAGAATTTGGTGTCAAAATATGGCTCAAGCGTCGAATTTGGGATGTTTGGGATATTTTGAAAACTGCTGGGAGGGTTTGGGCAAAATGTGACCCATCGTCGCTCTCAATAATTGGCATACTTTCGGTATAAATAGTCGTAATTTCAAACAAGGGGGAGGGGGGGGGGGGGGTTGGGCAAAATGTGACCCTTCGCCGCTCTCAGTAATTAACATATTTTCGGTATAAAAAGTCGTAATTTCAAACTGCGAATACGTGCAGAAGGCCAGAATTTTGCTCTAAAATATAGCTTAAGCTTCGAATTGGGGACGTTTGGGATATTTTGGAAACTGCAGGAGGGTTTGGGCAAAATGTGACCCATCGCTGCTCTCAGTAATTGGCATATTTAAAGAATAAAAAGTCGTAATTTCATTTTGCGAACACGTGCAGAGAGCCAAAATTTCGCTCTAAAATATGGCTCACGCGCCGAACTTGGAATGTTTGGGATATTTTCAAAACTGTAGGGGGGCTTGGGCAAAATGTGACCCATCAACGGTCTCAGTAATTTGCGTATTATCGGTATAAAAAGTCGAAACTTCAAACTGCGAACACGTGCCGAGAGTTCGAATTTGGCTCCAAAATATGGCTCAAGCGTCGAATTCGGGATGTTTGGGATATTTTGAAAACTGCGGGGAGGGTTAATTCAAAATGTGATCCATCGCCGCTTTCAGTAATTGGCATAAATTCGTTATAAAAACTCGTAATTTCAAAATGCGAATAAGTGCAGAGAGCCAAAATTTGGCTCCAAAATATGGATCTAGCATCGAGTTTTGGATGTTTCAGATATTTTGAAAACTGCATGGAGGGTTATAGCAAAATGTGACCCATCTCCATCTTGGCATATTTTCGGTATAAAAAGTCGAAATTTCAAACTGCAAATACGTGCAGAGAGCCAGAATTTGGTTTCAAAATATTGCTCAACTATCGAATTTTTGATGTTTGGGATATTTTGAAAACTGCACAGGGTTTTCGGCAAAATGTGACCCATCGCCGCTCTCAGTATTTGGCATATTTTCGGTATAAAAAGTAATAATTTCAAACTGCGAACACGTGCCGAGCAACCTGTCCTCTTAAAAAGAACGTCAACATTTGCCGTTTGACTCAACGGCTGTTTTTGGACGTTATTTTGTGTAAAACTACGTCTATTATCGCTTCCATGGACTATCTCTTGTTATATAATGAAATACCACACTCTTATTATTCTATAACTCACTGACTATGCTCTGATATATGTTCTTCAAGTAAAAATATATATATTTTTGCCTTAATTAGGCCATAATCCAGAAAATTCCAGCCTATCGATCTTTATATTTAGGAAAACATCTAATAAATTTGGAAATGAATTTTTCGTTCGCCGACAGTTGCCTGTTACTATTGAACCCTCTATGCTTTAATGTCGCTGGTCATTGTGACTTTCCCAGGATTTATATAGGTTTTGTAGTAGCATTTAGTCAGACTACAGTAATTTAACTAATGGGAAACCTCTATAGTTGTCGTAAATTAATAATAATCATTTATCAAATAATAAATTAGCAAACATATGCAACATTTTATGTTACGACTTTTCGGGTAGGCCGTTCTGTTTGTTTACAACCTCAATGGTTCAAAATACACAATACTTTTAATATATAAGTGACTAAGTATGCTCTAATATATGGTCCTCAATGAAAATTATCGTTTTTTTTGTTAATTTG
>NW_025571886.1:32500-52500 GCF_020424385.1 Procambarus clarkii | reverse complement strand
ATGTGTATGGAGTTCTAGGGCCTACCGGGGACCACGAGCCAGAACCTGGCCCCCTCAGAGAGGCAAGGGGAGCAATGGCCTATAGAAACCCCCGTGTGGTTGGAAGCATTCTATGTCTGCCATCGACCGGGTCAAGCATCCAGAAAGGTAAGCATTCCAAAACAAACCCCTATTCTGGTGAAAATTACTACCTAAGCCGAACTAGTGGATAGAACTCTTCAACAGAAAACAAGGAAACTAGTATGACGTCATATGTCACCGCGCCGCTGTCTGCGCAGCTCCCCCTCCCCGGGAGGGGGAAGGGGGAGCCCCAGACCTCCCACGCCGGCTATCCACCCATCAGTTCTTCAGTTCCGGTGTGTTTTTTCGTCGGCTCTTTCCTTTGGGCCTTTGCCTCTGGAGGTCGAGTCGCTGAGTTTTCTTGCTCCTTCGGTTTTAGCGTTTTGGTTGTTTGGTGGCAGCAGTCTCCATCTTTTCTGGCGCGGGGTGGGGCTGCTGCATTCTGGAGGGGTCCAGGGTTTGTTGGTGCTTTGTTGGTTGGGCCGGGGGTGTGTCGTTTTTGTGTTCAGTGGCGGCCCTCCGCTGTTGTTTACGTGCCACGGCGTTTGGGTCCGGAGCGCGTTTTGCGTTGATCCGGTTCTGTTCTTCCCGGTTCGCGGGTGATAGTGTCCCGGGTGGTCAGCCGTGTTCTTGCGGCTAAGCTGCCTGTGTTCTTCCCTCATGCCTGTGGCGTTCGTGGCTTCGCTGCTCTCGCTGCCGTCTGGGCGACATGGCCTTGCGGTCTTTCGGGCATGGATTTTTGGTGTTTGTGCAGGGGCCTTGCTGCTCGTGGTTCTCGTGTTGTTCCCGGGATTTTCGGGGCTGTGGCGCCTTGGGTTGGCGTTTGCTGCCGGTTGTCTCGCCTCCTTGGGGGGTGCGTGGTGTCCGCCTCCCGGTTCTGTCCCTTTGACCTTCCTCTGTGGGTAGTTAGCTCCGGGGAGCCGACGGGGCTCCCCCCAGAAAACCAGCGTTGAATGTAATGAAACGCCATTTTCTGGGTGAGACCCGGAGGCTCCCCGGCAACCCTCCCTCCCTCCGGTCGGCGTTTTTCGCGTGTTTTGACATCCAGCCTCAGAACTGATGGGTGGATAGCCGGCGTGGGAGGTCTGGGGCTCCCCCTTTCCCCTCCCGGGGAGGGGGGAGCTGCGCAGACAGCGGCGCGGTGACGTATGACGTCATACTAGTTTCCTTGTTTTCTGTTGAAGAGTTCTATCCACTAGTTCGGCTTAGGTAGTAATTTTCACCAGAATAGGGGTTTGTTTTGGAATGCTTACCTTTCTGGATGCTTGACCCGGTCGATGGCAGACATAGAATGCTTCCAACCACACGGGGGTTTCTATAGGCCATTGCTCCCCTTGCCTCTCTGAGGGGGCCAGGTTCTGGCTCGTGGTCCCCGGTAGGCCCTAGAACTCCATACACATGACTGATGCTAAAATCTGACATTAGCATATCAGCCGGTAAAGCTCCGGGGAGCCTCCGGGTCTCACCCAGAAAATGGCGTTTCATTACATTCAACGCTGGTTTTTTAATAATAGGCAGGCTGTTTGTGTGTGTTTCGACGGTAAGCTTGCTGACACCATATGTAATTACCTAAGTGTAGTTACAGGATTAGAGCTACGCTCGTGGTGTCCCGTCTATCCAGCACTCTTTGTCACATAATGCTTTGAAACTACTGACGGTCTTGGCCGCCACCACCTTCTCACTTAACTTGTTCCAACCGTGTACCACTCTGTATGCGAAAGGAAATTTTTGTATATTTCTTTGGCATCTTTGTTTAGTTAGTTTAAATCTATGACCTTTTGTTCTTGAAGTTCCAGGTCTCGGGAAATCTTCCCTATCGATTTTATCAATTCCTGTTACTATTTTGTACAAAGTGATTTTATCACCTCTTTTTGTTGTCTTCTAGTTTTGGCATATTTAATGCCTCTGACCTCTCCACATAGCTCTTGCCCTTTAGTTCTGGGAGCCACTTAGTAGCATGTCTTTGCACCTTTTCCAGTTTGTTGATGTGCTTCTTAAGATATGGGCACCACACAACCGCTGCATATTCTAGCCTTGGCCGAACAAAACTCGTGAACAATTTCTTTAGTATTTCGCCATCCATGTATTTAAACAAAATTCTGAAGTTAGAAAGCGTGGCATAGGCTCCTCACACAACGTTCTTTATGTGGGCCTCAAGTGATAGTTTTCTATCTAGAATCAACCCTAGACCTCTTTCTTTTATCAGAATTATATAAAGATTTCTCGCATAATTTGTAGGTTGTGTGGGATCTATGTTCTATTCCACATTCCATAACATGGCATTTATTCACATTAAATTTCATTTGCCAAGTGGTGCTCCATATACTTATTTTGTCCAGGTCTTCTTGAAGGGCATGACAATCATCTAAATTTCTTATCCATCCCATTATCTTAGCATCATCAGCAAACATGTTTATATAATTCTGTATTCCAACTGGTAGATCATTTATGTAGACAATGAACATTTCTGGTGCATGTACTGTGGTACTCCACTTGTGACACTTCTCCAGTCCGATTGCCTCTGATTACTGCCCTCATTTTTCTATCAGTCAGAAAATTTTTCATCCCTGTTAGAAGCTTACCTGTCACCCATCCAAAATTTTCTAATTTCCAGAACAACCTCTTATGTGGAACTCTGTCGAAAGCCTTTTTTATGTCTAGATAGATGCAGTCAACCCAACTACCTTTTTCCTTTAAAATCTCTGTGGCTCAATCATAGAAACTGAGTAAATTCGATACACAGGATCTTCCAGATCGAAAACAATACTGTCTGTGTGATATTATATAATTTCTCTCCAGGTGTTCTACCCATTTAGTTTTTATTATTATTTTTTTTTTCAATCTTTTCACTGTTACACTTGTCAATGATTCAGGTCTATAACTGAGAGAGGTGGGGTCTTCCCTGTTGCCACTTTTGTAGATTGGAACTATGTTAGCCTTTTTCCACATGTTTGCTATGACTCCTGTACACAGGGATGCCTGAAAGATCAGGTGAAGTGGAAGGCTGAGCTCAGATGCACATTCTCTCAGAACCCATGGTGAAACTCCATCTGGACCAACTGCTTTGTTCTTACTTAGCTCCTTTAGCATATTTTCCACTTCATCTCTAGACACCTCTATACGCTCTATGATGTTCTCAGAAATTCTTATTGTGTCTGGTTCTCTTAAGATTTCATTTTGTATAAACACACTTTGGAACTTTTGGTTTAATGTTTCGCACATTGCATTATTATTTTCTGTGAATCTGTTTCCTATTTTCAACCTCTGGATATTATCCTTTACCTGCAATTTGTTGTTTATGAATTTGTAGAATAGGCCCAGTTCTGTTTTACATTTATCCATTATCCCTTTTTAAAAATTTCTTTCTGCCTCTTCCCTTACTGCTGTATAGTTGTTTCTCGCATCTTTGTATCGCTGGTATGATTGGGGGTTTGGCTTCTTTCTATATTGATACCTGCTTGATGGGGTTCTGCTCTTCTACTCCCCAAGCCCGGCCCGAGGCCAGGCTCGACTTGTGAGAGTTTGGTCCACCAGGCTGTTGCTTGGAGCGGCCCGCAGGGCCACATACCCACCACATCCCGGCTGATCCGGAACTTCTCTTAGAAAACAGTCCAGTTTTCTCCTGAAGATGTCCACGGTTGTTCCGGCAATATTTCTTATAGTCGCTGGGAGGACGTTGAACAACCCCGGACCTCTGATGTTTATACAGTGCTCTCTGATTGTGCCTGTGGCACCTCTGCTCTTCACTGGTTCAATCTTGCATTTTTTTCCATATCGTTCACTCCAGTACGTTGTTATTTTACTGTGTAGATTTGGGACCTGGCCCTCCAGTATCTTCCATGTGTATATTATTTGGTATCTCTCTCATCTCCTTTCTAGAGAGTACATTTGGAGAGCTTTTAGACGATCCCAATAATTTAGGTGTTTTATCTCGTCTATGCGTGCCGTATATGTTCTCTGTATTCCCTCTATTTCAACAATCTCTGCTGCTCTGAAGGGGGAAGTGAATACTGAGCAGTACTCGAGACGGGACAACATAAGTGACTTGAAGAGTACAACCATTGTGATGGGATCCCTGGATTTGAAAGTTCTCATAATCCATCCGATCATTTTTCTGGCCGACGCCATATTTGCTTGGTTATGCTCCCTAAACATTAGATCGTCGGACATCATTATTCCCAAATCCTTGACATGCTGTTTTTCTACTATGGGAAGATTCGATTGTGTTTTGTACCCTGCATTATGTTTCAGATCCTCATTTTTGCCATACCTGAAATTTATCACTGTTAAACATCATGTTATTTTCTGCTGCCCAATCGAAAACTTTGTTGACATCTGCTTGTAGTTTTTCAATGTCTTTCATTCCATTTTTGTGTCTTTTGGTCTGTGGCCCTCTCTCAATTTCTGTTGAACCAATCCTGTTTTCTGGCCCTGCATCTCTGTTTTGGTATGAATGTTTGTGTGCCTTCATTGTATATTTTGCAAAATTTGGCATACATTTAATTTACTTCCCTGTCTAGCAACAAGTCTGCCTAATTACTTATTAAAAAAAATTTTAAGTTCCCCATAGTGACCTCTCTCTCTCTCTTGAAATCAAGTTTATCAACTGTTTCAATGTCCCCATTTTCTGTGTGTGTGTGTGTGTTTGGAGGCTAAGCATGCTGATACCATGTGTGTGTGTGTTTGGAGGCTAAGCTTGCTGATACCATGTGTGTGTGTGTGTGTGTGTGTGTGTGTGTTTGGAGGCTAAGCTTGCTGATACCATGTGTGTGTGTGTGTGTGTGTGTGTGTGTTTGGAGGCTAAGCTTGCTGATACCATGTGTGTGTGTGTGTTTGGAGGCTAAGCTTGCTGATACCGTGTGTGTGTGTGTGTGTTTGGAGGCTAAGCTTGCTGATACCATTTGTGTGTGTGTGTTTAGAGGCTAAGCTTGCTGATACCATGTGTGTATTTGGAGGCTAAGCTTGCTGATACCATGTGTGTGTGTGTTTGGAGGCTAAGCTTGCTGATACCATGTGTGTGTGTGTTTGGAGGCTAAGCTTGCTGATACCATGTGTATGTGTGTGTGTTTGGAGGCTAAGCTTGCTGATACCGTTTGTGTGTGTGTGTGTGTTTAGAGGCTAAGCTTGCTGATACCATGTGTGTATTTGGAGGCTAAACTTGCTGATACCATGTGTGTGTGTGTGTTTGGAGGCTAAGCTTGCTGATACCATGTGTGTGTGTGTGTGTGTGTTTGGAGGCTAAGCTTGCTGATACCATGTGTGTGTGTGTTTGGAGGCTAAGCTTGCTGATACCATGTGTATGTGTGTGTGTTTGGAGGCTAAGCTTGCTGATACCGTTTGTGTGTGTGTGTGTGTTTAGAGGCTAAGCTTGCTGATACCATGTGTGTATTTGGAGGCTAAACTTGCTGATACCATGTGTGTGTGTGTGTTTGGAGGCTAAGCTTGCTGATACCATGTGTGTGTGTGTGTGTGTGTGTTTGGAGGCTAAGCTTGCTGATACCATGTGTGTGTGTGTGTTTGGAGGCTAAGCTTGCTGATACCATGTGTGTGTGTGTGTGTTTGGAGGCTAAGCTTGCTGATACCATGTGTGTGTGTGTGTGTGTTTGGAGGCTAAGCTTGCTGATACCATGTGTGTGTGTGTGTTTGGAGGCTAAGTTTGCTAACACCGTGTGTGTACTCACCTATTTTTACTCACCTGTTTAAATAATAATAGGGGTGTGTACCACCTCTGGTGCAATTGTAGGGACCCACAGCCTTGAAGAAAATAAAGAGTATTCAGAGAAGACCTTGTGGATTCTCACTGAACACTAATCTTTTCTTCTCCTACCACCCCTCTTATTTTGTTTTATGCTGTATTCTATTATATATCATATAAATACATAGCCAAATGGCAATATTTATTATGTCTATACAAAAAGAAGACATCCACTTTATTTTTTTTCTCTCCTTTGTTTCTATGTGGATTTTGTTGTGACTAATGATTCTCCTCCTTTCCCATCAACAGGTCTTCCTCACTGGGCTTGCTCGGCTTTTGTGTTACTGTGAGGGTGCCATCATCGTTTACCCTTCAAGACTGACTCATGCTGGCATTGCATTTGTGGACTTCCCTTCACAGTACACAGTCCTTCTCCATATGGTGATTGTCCAGGGCAAGCAGGGTGTGACTGCCATCTTGGAGAAGCAGGGTCTTTTAATATGAAGAATCTTCCGTCTTCTCTACTTACGCCAGCTTGTGCCAGCTTGTGCCAGCCTTGCATTCTTGTTACTTCATGGCCCTTGGGCCTTTTTTATTTATTTTACATAATAATTTTTTTTATTAATACCCGTGTTTCACAAGAGATCCTTAACATTTTAAGCACCAATTGTATTGACTAATGTACGTCTTGTAACCTTTAAGACATAAATAGACAAGACATAGATAAATGAGTGAATAATACTGAGTGACTAGGTTAGGGCGAGGAACATAGTACAGTGTCTGACTTTGGAAGAATGCCTACTGTTTTAGAAACCTTATTGCCATGATCATAATCGTATGGGTTAAAAAGCATTTGTTGTCACTCCTACACTGTGGCTTGTTGAGCTTGAAACCTTTGCTCCTTGTTCGTGTTACATCTGACCTTTTGAAGAAATTGTATGAATCAATATCCTCCAAATTGTTCAGTATTTTAAAGGTTTCGCTCTATTACTCTCTCATTTGCATATATCTAAGCATATAGATTAGATATAGATTTAGATTAGATTTTTTATTCAGGTAAAGGTACATACATTGCAGATGAGTTACAAAGGGAAAGACAATGACTAGAGTTCACTAGCTCTATTGGAAGAGAAACGTCTGCAAGACAAGTGTGGGCAAAAATTAAGGTAGCTAAGGGGAGCAGAGCCCGGCCTGCGGCTCACAACGACCCCCAGGGTAAGGCTGAAGAACTAATTCACAAGTGGAGTGATGCAGCATCATCCTCCTCCCTCCCTGCAGAAGTAAGCAGGGAACAGCTCCTCCGACAAATGACAGAAGGATTAGGATAAAAAGAGCACAATCTAGTGATGACGAGTATGGGGAACCAATTACAGCCCAGGAAGTAAAGGGGGCTATGAAAAGGGTAAAAATACAGCACCTGGTGAAGATGGCGTCACCTACGACATACTCAATGCACTGTGTGAAGTGTCTGGCAATCCACTACTCCACCTGTTTAACATGTCATTCCTATGTGGAGTGTTGCCCACACAATGGAAACATGCAATAATGGTCCCAATACCGAAACCCAATGACCCTGGCAATTACAGACCTATCAGTCTCATGTAATGCACTTGGAAGATGCTTGAAAGGATCATCCTAAACCGACTATTGCACAAAATAGGCAGGTTAGGGGAGGGGTCAATGGATTTGTTAAAGGACGGAGCACAGCAAACTATAGTTAATTACCTTGCTAATGATACAGCTAAGTACTCCTCGGGGCAAAATTTTAAAATTTAAAATACAATACCTAAAGCCACTAATACGCATAGCGTTTCGGGCAAATATATACGAAGTAAAACCCAAACAAAGAACTGACTCCGTAGGACCCATAAAAGATGAGACTAACAATTTTAAGTTGTATCATAAAAGGGCGGCAAACACTCTCAATGAATACCTAACATCAGTGTTCACACTAGAAAGCTTGAATGACATCCCATCACCAACACAAATGTTTGTCGGAGGTAAGGAGAATGAATTAAGAGAAATACCAATTACACGCGACACAATCAGGAAGAGCATTGACAAACTAGCTAAAAGACTCAGAAGCCCAAAGTGTAAATGGATTTAAGTCCCAAGTCGTAAAGGAACTGGCAAATTAATTGGGTGGTTGTAGGTAGGAGCTGCCTCGTATGGGCCGGTGGGCCTTCTGCAGTTGCCTTTGTTCTTGTGTTCTTGTGTTCTTATGTTGAGTAGCAACATTTGCAAATTTGCAGATGATACAAAAATAGGTAAGAACATAAGAACATAAGAACAAAGGTAACTGCAGAAGGCCTATTGGCCCATACGAGGCAGCTCCTATTCTATAACCACTCAATCCCACTCATATACTTGTCCAACCCGCGCTTGAAACAATCGAGGGACCCCACCTCCACAATGTTACGCGGCAATTGGTTCCACAAATCAACAACCCTGTTACTGAACCAGTATTTACCCAAGTCTTTCCTAAATCTAAACTTATCCAATTTATATCCATTGTTTCGTGTTCTGTCCTGTGTTGATACTTTTAATACCCTATTAATATCCCCCCGGTTATGTCCATTCATCCACTTGTAAACCTCTATCATGTCACCCCTAACTCTTCGCCTTTCCAGTGAATGCAACTTAAGCTTTGTTAATCTTTCTTCATATGAAAGATTTCTAATTTGGGGAATTAACTTAGTCATCCTACGCTGGACACGTTCAAGTGAATTTATATCCATTCTATAATATGGCGACCAAAACTGAACTGCATAATCTAAATGGGGCCTAACTAGAGCAAGATATAGCTTGAGAACCACACCAGGTGTCTTGTTACTAACGCTGCGATTAATAAATCCAAGTGTCCGATTTGCCTTATTACGAACATTTATGCATTGATCCTTTTGTTTTAAATTCTTACTAATCATAACTCCCAGATCCCTTTCGCAATCCGACTTCGCAATCACAACACCATCTAGCTCGTATCTTGTAACTCTATCATCATTACCTAACCTCAGAACTTTACATTTATCAGCATTAAACTGCATCTGCCAATCCTTTGACCATTTCAAAACCCTATCTAGATCAACTTGAAGTGATAGTGAGTCCTCCTCCGAATTAATTTCCCTACCGATTTTCGTATCATCGGCAAATTTGCAAATGTTGCTACTCAAACCTGAATCTAAATCATTTATATATATTATAAACAACAGAGGTCCCAGGACAGAGCCTTGAGGCACTCCACTTACAACATTTTCCCACTCTGACTTGATTCCATTTATACTAACTCTCTGTTTCCTTTGGTATAGCCATGCCCTAATCCAGCTTAATATAGCACCCCCAATACCATGAGACTCTATTTTTTTAATCAGTCTTTCATGTGGCACTGTATCAAAAGCTTTGCTAAAGTCAAGGTATACAACATCGCAATCCTTACCACTATCAACTGCCTCAACAATGCTAGAATAAAAAGATAACAAATTTGTTAAACATGAACGGCCATTTATAAAACCATGTTGCGACTCAATTATTAATTTATGTTTTTCAAGATGAAGACGAATTTTATTTGCTATTATAGATTTTATAGGTAGGGAAATTAACACGGAAGAAGACTCACTATCACTTCAAGTTGATCTAAATAGGGTTTTGAAATGGTCAAAAGATTGATAGATGCAGTTTAATGCTGATAAATGTAAAGTTTTGAGACTAGGTAATGATGATAGTTACAAGATACGAGCTAGATGGTGTTGAGATTGCGAAGTCGGATTGTGAAAGGGATCTGGGAGTTATGATTAGTAAGAATTTAAAACAAAAGGATCAATGCATGAATGCTCGTAATAAGGCAAATAGGACACTGGGATTTACTAATCGAAGTGTTAGTAACAAGACACCTGGTGTGGTTCTTCAGCTATATCTTGCTCTGGTTAGGCCCCATTTACATTATGCAGTTCAGTTTTGGTCGCCATATTATAGAATGGATATAAATTCACTTGAACGTGTCTAGAGTAGGATGACTAAGTTAATTCCCAAAAATAGAAATCTTTTATATGAAGAAAGATTAACAAAGCTTAAATTGCATTCACTGGAAAAGCGAAGAGTTAGGGGTGATATGATAGAGGTTTACAATTGGATGAATGGACATAACAAAGGGGATATTAGTAGGGTATTAAAAGTATCAACACAAGACAGAACACAAAACAATGGGTATAAATTGGATAAGTTTAGATTTAGGAAAGACTTGGGTAAATACTGGTTTGGCAACAGGGTTGTTGATTTGTGGAACCAATTACCGCGTAACGTGGTGGAGGTGGGGACCTCGATTGTTTCAAGCGTGGGTTGGACATGTATATGAGTGGGTTTGGGTGGTTATAGATAGGAGCTGCCTCGTATGGGTCAATAGGCCTTCTGCAGTTACCTTTATTCTTATGCTCTCAATTCACTATGCTTGCCAGTGAAACTCCTTTTCAGAAAATCGCTGGACCATGGAATAGTTCCCCTGGTAATAGTTGAAGGTGATGTAGTGATCGAGTAATCCTTATACTCGATTATCTCATCATCATAATGGCATAACTAATTACACAAGCATTAATCCTATCCCTATTTACAGGTAACGGTTTTCCACCATTCTATATCTTACTGTGAGGTGTCGTCACCGTACATAAGCAAGCGACTTGAGAATAGCACATGGGAGACATCTCCCGTCACGCAGGGTGCAGTCGCACCTCCACAGATCTCCAGTATCAGCTCTTGATACTGGTAATGGCTCAAAAGGGCCACCACTTACAGGCTATTCATGCCCGTGCCACCTCTTGGGTGGCTTCATCTTCATCTTAACACATTCACAAAGGAGACATCTCCCGTCATGCAGGGTGCATTCGCACCTCCACAGATCTCCAGTATCAGCTCTTGATACTGGTAATGGCTCAAAAGGGCCACCACTTACGGGCTATTCATGCCCATGCCACCTTTTGGGTGGCTTCATCTTCATCTTAACACATTCACAAAGGAGACATCTCCCGTCATGCAGGGTGCATTCGCACCTCCACAGATCTCCAGTATCAGCTCTTGATACTGGTAATGGCTCAAAAGGGCCATCACTTACGGGCTATTCATGCCCGTGCCACCTCTTGGGTGGCTTCATCTTCATCTTAACACATTCACAAAGGAGACATCTCCCGTCACGCAGGGTGCAGTCGCACCTCCACAGATCTCCAGTATCAGCTCTTGATACTGGTAATGGCTCAAAAGGGCCACCACTTACAGGCTATTCATGCCCGTGCCACCTCTTGGGTGGCTTCATCTTCATCTTAACACATTCACAAAGGAGACATCTCCCGTCATGCAGGGTGCATTCGCACCTCCACAGATCTCCAGTATCAGCTCTTGATACTGGTAATGGCTCAAAAGGGCCACCACTTACGGGCTATTCATGCCCATGCCACCTTTTGGGTGGCTTCATCTTCATCTTAACACATTCACAAAGGAGACATCTCCCGTCATGCAGGGTGCATTCGCACCTCCACAGATCTCCAGTATCAGCTCTTGATACTGGTAATGGCTCAAAAGGGCCATCACTTACGGGCTATTCATGCCCGTGCCACCTCTTGGGTGGCTTCATCTTCATCTTAACACATTCACAAAGGAGACATCTCCCGTCACGCAGGGTGCAGTCGCACCTCCACAGATCTCCAGTATCAGCTCTTGATACTGGTAATGGCTCAAAAGGGCCACCACTTACAGGCTATTCATGCCCGTGCCACCTCTTGGGTGGCTTCATCTTCATCTTAACACATTCACAAAGGAGACATCTCCCGTCATGCAGGGTGCATTCGCACCTCCACAGATCTCCAGTATCAGCTCTTGATACTGGTAATGGCTCAAAAGGGCCACCACTTACGGGCTATTCATGCCCATGCCACCTTTTGGGTGGCTTCATCTTCATCTTAACACATTCACAAAGGAGACATCTCCCGTCATGCAGGGTGCATTCGCACCTCCACAGATCTCCAGTATCAGCTCTTGATACTGGTAATGGCTCAAAAGGGCCATCACTTACGGGCTATTCATGCCCGTGCCACCTCTTGGGTGGCTTCATCTTCATCTTAACACATTCACAAAGGAGACATCTCCCGTCATGCAGGGTGCATTCGCACCTCCACAGATCTCCAGTATCAGCTCTTGATACTGGTAATGGCTCAAAAGGGCCACCACTTACCGGCTATTCATGCCCGTGCCACCTTTTGGGTGGCTTAATCTTCATCAATCAATCAATCGAATAGCACATCACGGGCTATTCATGCCCGTGCCACCTCTTGGGTGGCTTAATCTTTATAAATAAATCAGAATAGCACACACCATTTGGTCCAGGAGCCATCTCCCGTCATGCAGGGTGCAGTTGCGCCTCCACAGATCTCCAGTATCATCTTTTGATACTGGTAATGGCTCAAAAGGGCCACCACTTACGGGGTATTCATGCCCGTGTCACCTCTTGGGTGGCTTAATCTTCATCAATCAATCGAATAGCACACAGTACAATCTCCAGTCAAGAATGTAGCACTCGGCGTGTACAGTTCTAATTATCGACCCAAGACGCTACAGCCTCGACACAGAGCAGACAGCACACTACGACCGTTGTTCAGGTCCATGTAAACTACATCTACCCGAAGTCCTTCGTCTGAATAGCCAGTTACCAGTTACAGGAGATACTTTTTCACCCACAGAGTTATTAACTCATGGAACCGCCTACCCACCGAAGCGGTACGTGGCAAAACGATGCTGATTTTCAAAATATACCTGGAAAAGATCATTCCTCCCTACACCTGGGGGGTACCTTCGTTAAAGTAAAAAGGTATACAGAAATAACAAAGAAAATAGAAATGAATACTATTACCTTCGATGTTAGTAGTAGTTGTGCAAGTGAGGAGAAAGATAAAATATTACGGAGTTCATGGATGAAAGTAGATTGATAATATTATCTTGGAACGTTAATGGATTAAAAACTAGAGCGGTGGATGTACACTATTATACTCTTAGAGAGAATATTAACATAGTAGCACTCCAGGAAACTGGGGATAGGGATGGTAACATTCTGAACATGAAGATGAACATGTTGAACATGAAGATGTTCAACTGCTGGGCGAGCCCTCTCCTACTCATCTGAGGGGAGGGAGATTAGATTATGCTTGTTTGATAAATGCTGAGGGCATAGAGGAGAATTGTCTTACTGTGTTTAGTTTAATAGTTAAGTTTAATAAGGGAGAATTAAGGGGTCTTGTTGGTCATATTAAGTCTTGGTATGATACTTATAAGCCAGTTTCGGCAGAAGCATTTTATTAAGATTTAATTAAGGAGGTAGATGTATTTATTGCAACATTGAACCGGAAAACATCTGGTATAGAAAAGCCTCCCCCCATAAAAGTGTGCGGAGAAGAGAAAGGAAATTTGGAGCAAGTATTGGCAGGAGTTTGCAGAGAAAGTTAGGAGTAACAAACTTGAAGGAAATCTGCCAAGACATAAATGAAATAAGGGGTAAAAAGCATAATATTATTGCACATCCTGACCCGTAAGGAATTGCAAAAGGTCTCGTAAATAAATGGGCGGAAGCTGCCAAACTTAGTTCATTTAATTACCCGCTGTAACGAGAGAGTCGTTTGATTCATGGAAAGATCTAAGAAAGGATTTTATACTTACAGCAGGTAACAGTGGTGATGTCACTTGCACAGGTATTACCAGAGAAGAACTAATAACGGCGATTAAGGTTGGGAAATCTACCGCCCCCTGGGGAGGATGGAGTAACTTATGAAATACTTAATGAACTTGCCATTATGACGAAAAGCCCGCTGTTAGACCTCTTTAATATTAGTTATAAAGAGGGCAGAATTCCCAGTAAATGAAAAAGAACTATGATCATCCTTATCCCTAAAGCCAATGGAGAGTACAGACCTGTGTCTTTAACCTCGTGTTTTTGTAAAATGATGGAGAGGATCATTTTAAATAAACTTTTCTATATAATAGGTGATCAGCTGTCTAATAATTTTTCGGGTTCCTCAGAGGAAAAAGTACCTCTGACTGTATTATTAAATGTCTAGCTAATGGTAATGATTATTATAGAATTTTTATTGATTTATAAGGAGCTTTTGATAAAGCCAACAAAGAGGTTATTTTATATGAATTAGCTGGTCTTGGTGTTGAAGGGAGATTATTGCGCTGGATAGGGGATTATCTTCAGGAAAGGAAGGCTCAGGTGTGGTATCAAGGTTGTATGGTTCAAGGTTCAAGGTATCAAGGTCAAGAACTCTGCACACCTCAGGGAGGAGTGTTGAGTCTCACCCTGTTTAATGTACTAATGAATAAGATAGCATCTGAGAAATACTCAAATTGGGTAACTCCAATCATATATGCCGATGATATTTTGTTTCAGGGCAAAGATATTTCAAAGGTTCAAACAGTGTTGGACAATTTCGGAAACCAGTGTCACCACATGGGACTAGTGATTAATGAAGACAAAACTAAAGTTTGAATGTAGAAGTCGGAGGCCCATTATATTGGAAATAAACGGTAAAAATATAGAGAGTGTTAATATATATAAATATTTAGGCATATATGTTGGATATACCAATGAGAGTTTGGAAGCTGAGATGAACAGACTGCTGAGTCAATGTCGGAAGAGATTACAACCTCTGAAGGCATTGGCATGCTGTGGAAAGGAGTGGGAGTCCAAGTGCTACGAATGATGTACTTGAGTACTGTAAGATTTCTTATTGATTATGCTGCACCTGTCATTTCTTGTTTTGGTAAAGGTAGGATGAGCAAGTTGGAGAAGGTACAAAATGAAGCCGCTGGGGGTCGTTGTGAGCCGCTGCTACCTGAATTTTTGCCCACACTTGTCTTGCAGACGTTTCTCTTCCAATAGAGCTAGTGAACTCTAGTCATTGTCTTTCCCTTTGTAACTCATCTGCAATGTATGTACCTTTACCTGAATAAAAAATCTAATCTAAATCTATATCTAATCTATATGCTTAGATATATGCAAATGAGAGAGTAATAGAGCGAAACCTTTAAAATACTGAACAATTTGGAGGATATTGATTCATACAATTTCTTCAAAAGGTCAGATGTAACACGAACAAGGAGCAAAGGTTTCAAGCTCAACAAGCCACAGTGTAGGAGTGACAACAAATGCTTTTTAACCCATACGATTATGATCATGGCAATAAGGTTTCTAAAACAGTAGGCATTCTTCCAAAGTCAGACACTGTACTATGTTCCTCGCCCTAACCTAGTCACTCAGTATTATTCACTCATTTATCTATGTCTTGTCTATTTATGTCTTAAAGGTTACAAGACGTACATTAGTCAATACAATTGGTGCTTAAAATGTTAAGGATCTCTTGTGAAACACGGGTATTAATAAAAAAATTTATTATGTAAAATAAATAAAAAAGGCCCAAGGGCCATGAAGTAACAAGAATGCAAGGCTGGCACAAGCTGGCACAAGCTGGCGTAAGTAGAGAAGACGGAAGATTCTTCATATTAAAAGACCCTGCTTCTCCAAGATGGCAGTCACACCCTGCTTGCCCTGGACAATCACCATATGGAGAAGGACTGTTTACTGTGAAGGGAAGTCAACAAATGCAATGCCAGCATGAGTCAGTCTTGAAGGGTAAACGATGATGGCACCCTCACAGTAACACAAAAGCCGAGCAAGCCCAGTGAGGAAGACCTGTTGATGGGAAGGAGGATAATCATTAGTCACAACAAAATCCACATAGAAACAAAGAAGAGAAAAAAAATAAGGTGGATGTCTTCTTTTTGTATAGACATAATAAATATTGCCATTTGGCTATGTATTTATATGATATATAATAGAATACAGCATAAAACAAAATAAGAGGGGTGATAGGAGAAGAAAAGATTAGTGTTCAGTGAGAATCCACAAGGTCTTCTCTGAATACTCTTTATTTTCTTCAAGGCTGTGGGTCCCTACAATTGCACCAGAGGTGGTACACACCCCTATTATTATTTAAACAGGTGAGTAAAAATAGGTGAGTACACACACGGTGTTAGCAAACTTAGCCTCCAAACACACACACACATGGTATCAGCAAGCTTAGCTTCCAAATACACACATGGTATCAGCAAGCTTAGCCTCCAAATACACACATGGTATCAGCAAGCTTAGCCTCTAAACACACACACACACACACAAATGGTATCAGCAAGCTTAGCCTCTAAACACACACACACAAATGGTATCAGCAAGCTTAGCCTCCAAACACACACACACACACACACACACACACATGTATCAGCAAGCTTAGCCTCCAAACACACACACACACACACACCGTATCAGCAAGCTTAGCCTCCAAACACACACACACACATGGTATCAGCAAGCTTAGCCTCCAAACACACACACACATGGTATCAGCAAGCTTAGCCTCCAAACACACACACACACACAGAAAATGGGGACATTGAAACAGTTGATAAACTTGATTTCAAGAGAGAGAGAGAGGTCACTATGGGGAACTTCAAAATTTTTTTAATAAGTAATTAGGCAGACTTGTTGCTAGACAGGGAAGTAAATTAAATGTATGCCAAATTTTGCAAAATATACAATGAAGGCACACAAACATTCATACCAAAACAGAGATGCAGGGCCAGAAAACAGGATTGGTTCAACAGAAATTGAGAGAGGGCCACAGACCAAAAGACACAAAAATGGAATGAAAGACATTGAAAAACTACAAGCAGATGTCAACAAAGTTTTCGATTGGGCAGCAGAAAATAACATGATGTTTAACAGTGATAAATTTCAGGTATGGCAAAAATGAGGATCTGAAACATAATGCAGGGTACAAAACACAATCGAATCTTCCCATAGTAGAAAAACAGCATGTCAAGGATTTGGGAATAATGATGTCCGACGATCTAATGTTTAGGGAGCATAACCAAGCAAATATTGCGTCAGCCAGAAAAATGATCGGATGGATTATGAGAACTTTCAAATCCAGGGATCCCATCACAATGGTTGTACTCTTCAAGTCACTTATGTTGTCCCGTCTCGAGTACTGCTCAGTATTCACTTCCCCCTTCAGAGCAGGAGAGATTGTTGAAATAGAGGGAATACAGAGAACATATACGGCACGCATAGACGATATAAAACACCTAAATTATTGGGATCGTCTCAAAGCTCTCCAAATGTACTCTCTAGAAAGGAGACGAGAGAGATACCAAATAATATACACATGGAAGATACTGGAGGGCCAGGTCCCAAATCTACACAGTAAAATAACAACGTACTGGAGTGAACGATATGGAAAAAAATGCAAGATTGAACCAGTGAAGAGCAGAGGTGCCACAGGCACAATCAGAGAGCACTGTATAAACATCAGAGGTCCGCGGTTGTTCAACGTCCTCCCAGCGACTATAAGAAATATTGCCAGAACAACCGTGGACATCTTCAGGAGAAAACTGGACTTTTTTCTAAGAGAAGTTCCGGATCAGCCGGGCTGTGGTGGGTATGTGGCCCTGCGGGCCGCTCCAAGCAACAGCCTGGTGGACCAAACTCTCACAAGTCGAGCCTGGCCTCGGGCCGGGCTTGGGGAGTAGAAGAGCAGAACCCCATCAAGCAGGTATCAACATAGAAAGAAGCCAAACCCCCAATCATACCAGCGATACAAAGATGCGAGAAACAACTATACAGCAGTAAGGGAAGAGGCAGAAAGAAATTTTTAAAAAGGGATAATGGATAAATGTAAAACAGAACTGGGCCTATTCTACAAATTCATAAACAACAAATTGCAGGTAAAGGATAATATCCAGAGGTTGAAAATAGGAAACAGATTCACAGAAAATAATAATGCAATGTGCGAAACATTAAACCAAAAGTTCCAATGTGTGTTTATACAAAATGAAATCTTAAGAGAACCAGACACAATAAGAATTTCTGAGAACATCATAGAGCGTATAGAGGTGTCTAGAGATGAAGTGGAAAATATGCTAAAGTAGCTAAGTAAGAACAAAGCAGTTGGTCCAGATGGAGTTTCACCATGGGTTCTGAGAGAATGTGCATCTGAGCTCAGCCTTTCACTTCACCTGATCTTTCAGGCATCCCTGTGTATAGGAGTCATAGCAAACATGTGGAAAAAGGCTAACATAGTTCCAATCTACAAAAGTGGCAACAGGGAAGACCCCACCCCTCTCAGTTATAGACCTGAATCATTGACAAGTGTAACAGTGAAAAGATTGAAAAAAAAAAATAATAAAAACTAAATGGGTAGAACACCTGGAGAGAAATTATATATTATCACACAGACAGTATTGTTTTCGATCTGGAAGATCCTGTGTATCGAATTTACTCAGTTTCTATGATTGAGCCACAGAGATTTTAAAGGAAAAAGGTAGTTGGGTCGACTGCATCTATCTAGACATAAAAAAGGCTTTTGACAGAGTTCCACATAAGAGGTTGTTCTGGAAACTAGAAAATTTTGGATGGGTGACAGGTAAGCTTCTAACATGGATGAAAAATTTTCTGACTGATAGAAAAATGAGGGCAGTAATCAGAGGCAATCGGACTGGAGAAGTGTCACAAGTGGAGTACCACAGTACATGCACCAGAAATGTTCATTGTCTACATAAATGATCTACCAGTTGGAATACAGAATTATATAAACATGTTTGCTGATGATGCTAAGATAATGGGATGGATAAGAAATTTAGATGATTGTCATGCCCTTCAAGAAGACCTGGACAAAATAAGTATATGGAGCACCACTTGGCAAATTAAATTTAATGTGAATAAATGCCATGTTATGGAATATGGAATAGAACATAGATCCCACACAACCTACAAATTATGTGAGAAATCTTTATATAATTCTGATAAAAGAAAGAGGTCTAGGGTTGATTCTAGAGAGAAAACTATCACTTGAGGCCCACATAAAGAACGTTGTGTGAGGAGCCTATGCCACGCTTTCTAACTTCAGAATTTTGTTTAAATACATGGATGGCGAAATACTAAAGAAATTGTTCACGAGTTTTGTTCGGCCAAGGCTAGAATATGCAGCGGTTGTGTGGTGCCCATATCTTAAGAAGCACATCAACAAACTGGAAAAGGTGCAAAGACATGCTACTAAGTGGCTCCCAGAACTAAAGGGCAAGAGATATGTGGAGAGGTCAGAGGCATTAAATATGCCAAAACTAGAAGACAACAAAAAGAGGTGATAAAATCACTATGTACAAAATAGTAACAGGAATTGATAAAATCGATAGGGAAGATTTCCCGAGACCTGGAACTTCAAGAACAAAAGGTCATAGATTTAAACTAACTAAACAAAGATGCCAAAGAAATATAAAAAAATTTCCTTTCGCATACAGAGTGGTACACGGTTGGAACAAGTTAAGTGAGAAGGTGGTGGCGGCCAAGACCGTCAGTAGTTTCAAAGCATTATGTGACAAAGAGTGCTGGGTAGACGGGACACCACGAGCGTAGCTCTAATCCTGTAACTACACTTAGGTAACTACAATTGGTGTCAGCAAGCTTACCATCGAAACACACACAAACAGCCTGCCTATTATTCAAGGCCTTCTCTGAGTACTCTCTATTTTCTTCTCTGAGGCTATGGGTCCCTAATCTTGCACCAGAGGTGGTACAACTTTTAAGTTTTTAACTACTGCACTGAGCACCTGATTTTGGCAAAGACTTCTTAGTGCAATTGTCAAGGACACAGTTCTGGTATTTTTTTGTTTATAAATATTCAGGTATAGTTAATGTGAAAATGTTTCAAAACTCAACAATTTATATTTCAAAACAAAAAAAGTAATGAAAACATTACAAAACATTAAAATATAGCCTAATTAATTAATTAATAAAATAGCACAACTCTCAGAATGTCTGAAGGTGCTTTGAGCAATGAAGTAGTTAATTTTATATATATAATATTATATATATAATATATATTTACCTGTGACTACTGCTTAGCAAAAATTTGATCTCTGTGAAAATTGGTCTCGTCATTGCTAGGAGATATTTTAAGACCATGATTTGCTGTGGATGGCACTGTAGTCTTCAAGTCATCAATCTAAAAATAGAGGTAATCTTTTAAAATGTAAATTTTGTATAAAAAAAATGCAAAAATAAATTGCAAGAATAATATGAAGTTATTATACAATTTTTTTTAATTATTTAAATATTTGTGAGACATTATTAAGAAATGTATGAAGTACAGATTCTCTAAGACCT
>NW_025571886.1:0-27500 GCF_020424385.1 Procambarus clarkii | reverse complement strand
GGGATGTTTGTGATACTTTGAAAACTGCAGGTAGGGTTTGGGCAAAATGTGACCTATCGCCTCTCTCTCTGTAATTGGCATATTTTCGGTATAAAAAGTCGTAATTTCAAACTGCAAATACGTGCAGAGAGCCAGAATTTGACTCCAAAATATGGCTCAAGGGTAGAATTTGGGATGTTAGGGAAATTTTGAAAACAGCAGAGGGGGGTTTGGGCAAATTGTGACCCATCGCCGCTCTCAGTAATTAACATATTTTCGGAATAAAAATTCGTAATTTCAAACTGCGAATACTTGCAGAGAGCCAGAACTTGACTCCAAAATATAGCTCAAGCGTCTAATTTGGGATGTTTGTGATACTTTGAAAACTGCAGGGAGGGTTTGGGAAAAATGTGATCCAACGCCGCATTCAGTAATTGGCATATTTTCGGTCTAAAATGTCGTAATTTCAAACTACGAGTACGTGCAGAGAGCCAGATTTCTGCCCCAAAATATGGCTCAAGCATCTAATTTGGGATGTTTGAGATATCGTGAAAACTGCAGGGGATTTTGGGTAAAATGTGACCCATCGCTGCCTTCAGTAATTTGCATAATTTCGGTATAAAAAGACATAATTTCAAACTGCGAATACGTGCAGAGAATCTGAATTTGGCTCCAAAATATGGCTCAAGGTTCGAGTTTGGGATGTTTGGGATATTTTGAAAACTGCAGAGGGGATTGGGCAAAATGTGACACATCGCTGCTCTCAGTAATTGGCATATTTTCGGTATAAAAAGTCATAATATCAAACTGCGAATACGTGCAGAGAATCTGAATTTGGCTCCAAAATATGGCTCAAGCGTCGAATTTGGGGATGAAAACTGCAGGGGATTGGCAAAATGACCCATCGCTGCCTTCATAATTTAATTTCGGTATAAAAAGTCATAATATCAAACTGCGAATACGTGCAGAGAATCTGAATTTGGCTCCAAAATATGGCTCAAGCGTCGAATTTGGGATGTTTGGGATATTTTGAAAACTGCAGCTGGGTTTGGGCAGAATATGACACATCGCCGCTCTCAGTAATTGGCATATTTTCGGTATAAAAAGTCGTAATTTCAAACTGCGAATACGTGCAGACAGCCAGAATTTGGCTCCAAAATATGGCTCAAGTGTGGAATTTGGGATGTTTGGGATATTTTGAAAACTGAAGGGAGGGTTTGAGCAATATGTGATCCATCCCCGCTTTCAGTAATTGGCATATATTTGGAATAAAAAGACGTTATTTTAAACTGTGAATACGTGCTTAGAGCCAGAATTTGGCTCCAAAATATAGTTCAAGCTCCGAATTTGGGATGTTTGGGATATTTTGAAAACTGCAAGGGGGGGGGGCAAAATGTGACCCATCGCAGCTGTCAGTAATATGCATATTTTGAGAATAAAAAGTCGTAATTTCAAACTGCAAATTCGTGTAGAGAGCCAGAATTTGGCTCCAAAATATGGCTCAAGGTTCGAATTTTGGATGTTTGGGATATTTGGAAAACTGCAGGAGGGTTTGGGCAAAATGTGACCTCGTAGCCGCTCTCAGTAATTATTATATTTTCGGTGTAAAAAGTCGTAATTTCAAACTTCGAATACGTGCAGAGAGACAGAATTTGGCTCCAAAACATGGCTCAAGCTTTGAATTTGGAATGTTTGGGATATTTTAAAAGCTGCAGGGTGTTTTTGGGCAAAATGTGACCCACCGCTCTTCTCAGTAATTGGCATATTTTCGGTGTTAAAATCGTAATTTCAAAATGCGAATACGTTCAAAGAGCCAGAATTTGGCTCCAAAATATTGCTCAATGGTCGAATTTGGGATGTTTGGGATATTTTGAAAACTGCAGGGAGGGTTTGGGCAGAATGTGATCCATCGCCGCTTTCAGTAATTGGCATATTTTCGGTAAAAAAAGACGTAATTTCAAACTGCGAATACGTGCAGAGAACCTGAATTTGGCTCCAAAATATTGCTCAATGGTCGAATTTGGGATGTTTGGGATGTTTTGAAAACTGCAGCTGGGTTTGGGCAAAATATGACCCAACGGCGCTTTTAGTAATTGGCATTATTTCGGTATAAAAAACGTAATTTCAAACTGCGAATACGTGCAGAGAGCCAGAATTTGACTCCAAAATATGGGTCAAGCGTCGAATTTGGTATGTGTGGGATTTTTTGAAAACTGCAGGTGGCGTTTGGCCAAATGTGACCCATCGCTGCTCTCAGTAATTGTCACATTTTCGATATAAAAAGTCGTAATTTCAAACTGCGAATACGTGCAGATAGCGAGAATTTGACTCCAAAATATGGCTCAAGCGTCGTATTTGGGATGTTTGTGATACTTTGAAAACTGCAGGGAGGGTTTGGGCAAAATGTGATCCATAGCCGCTTTCAGTAATTGGCATATTTTTGGTATAAAAAGTCGTAATTTCAAACTGTGAATACGTGCAGAGAGCCAGAATTTGGCTCCAAAATGTGACTCAAGCGTCGAATTTGTGATGTTTGTGATATTTTAAATTACTGTAGGGAGGGTTTGGACAAAATGTGACCCATCTCCGATCTCAGTAGTTGGCATATTTTCGGTAAAAAATTCGAAATTTCAAACTGTAAATACGTGCAGAGAGCCAGAATTTGACTCCAAAATATGGCTCAAGGGTCGAATTTGGAATGTTTGGAATATTTTGAAAACTACAGGGGTGGTTTCGGCAAAATGTGACCCATCGCTGCTCTCAGTAATTGGCATATTTTCGCTATAAAAAAAAAGTAATATCAAATAACGTATACGTGCAGAGAGCAAGAATTTGGCTCCAACATGTGGTTCAAGCTTCGAATTTGGGATGTTTCGGATATTTTGAAAACTGCATGGGGGTTTGGGCAAAATGTAATTCATCGTCGCTCTTAGTAATTGGCATATTTTCTGTATAAAAAGTCGTAATTTCAAAATGCAAATACGTACCTAGAGCCAGAATTTGGCTCCAAAATATGGTTAAAACGTCGAAATTGGATTGTTTGGGATATTTTGAAAACTGCAGGGGGGGCTTTGGGCAAAATGAGACCCATTGCCGCTCTCAGTAATTGGCATATTTTCGGTATAAAAAGTCGTAGATTCAAACTGCAAATACATGCAGAGAGCTAGAATTTGGCTCCAAAATATGGCTCAAGGGTCAAATTTGGGATGTTTGGGATATTCTGAAAATTGCCGGGGGGGGGGGGGCGTGGACAAAATTTGACCCATCGCTGCTCGCAGTAATTGGCATATTTTTGGTATAAAATTTCGTAATTTTAAACTGCAAATACGTGCAAAGAGCCAGAATTTGGCTCCAAAATATGGCTCATGGGTCGAATTTTGGATGTTTAAGATATTTTGAAAACTGCAAGGGAGTTTGGGCAAAATGTGATCCATCGCCGCCTTCAGTAATTGGCATATTTTCGTTATAAAAAGTCTTATTTTCAAACTGCAAATACGTGCAGAGAGCCTGAATTTGGCTCCAAAATATGGTTCAAGCGTCGAATTTGGGATGTTTGGGATGGTTTAAAAACTGCAGGGAAGGTTTAGGCAAAATCTGATCCATCGCCGCTTTAAGTAATTAGCATATTTTCAGTATAAAAAGACGTAATTTCAAACTGTGAATACGGGAAGATATCTAGAATTTGGCCCCAAAATAAGGCTCAAGCGTCGAATTTGGGATGTTTGGGATATTTTGAAAACTGCAGGGAGGGGTTCGGGAAAAATGTGACCCATCTCCGATCTCAGTAGTTGGCATATTTTCGGTACAAAATTCGAAATTTCAAACTGTAAATACGTGAAGAGAGCCAGAATCTGACTCTAAAATATGGCTGAAGGGTCGAATTTGGGATGGTTGGGATATTTTGAAAAATGCAGGGGGGATTTGAGCAAAATGTGACCCAGCGCTGCTCTCAGTAATTGGCATATTTTCGGAATAAAAAGTCATATTTCGTACGACGTTCTATCTACAAGGTACGACATACATATTATATATATATATATATATATATATATATATATATATATATATATATATATATATATATATATATATATATATATATATATATATATATATATATATATATATATATATATATATATATATATATATATATATTATTAAATATGACCGAAAAAGTAAGATTAATAATTCTAACACGAATTTTCTCAATCTTTCGTACATTGCGCTTCACTGTTGGAGGTAAATCAAAAATCACTTCTCCAAAATTCATTTTTATTTCTAGTCTGACGCGACACGGGAGCGTTGCGTAAAACTTATTACATTTTCAAAGACTTCACAAATACACAACTGATTAGAACTTACGTATCTCTGATTTTATATCTACATTTGAGTGAGGTGGGAGGGGTGATGTGGCATTAACACAAGACAGAACAAGAGGGGATATTAATAGGGTATTAAAAGTATCAACACAAGACAGAACAGAAACAATGGGTATTGAATAGAAGTGTTTGTAGAAAGCCTATTGGTCCATATTTCTTGATGCTTCTATATTGGAGCGGAGTCTTGAGGTGGGTAGAATATAGTTGTGCAATAATTGGCTGTTGATTGCTGGTGTTGACTTCTTGATGTGTAGTGCCTCGCAAAAGTCAAGCCGCCTGCTATCGCTGTATCTATCGATGATTTCTGTGTTGTTTACTAGGATTTCTCTGGCGATGGTTTGGTTGTGGGAAGAGATTATATGTTCCTTAATGGAGCCCTGGTGCTTATGCATCGTTAAACGCCTAGAAAGAGATGTTGTTGTCTTGCCTATATACTGGGTTTTTTGGAGCTTACAGTCCCCAAGTGGGCATTTGAAGGCATAGACGACGTTAGTCTCTTTTAAAGCGTTCTGTTTTGTGTCTGTAGAGTTTCTCATGAGAAGGCTGGCCGTTTTTCTGGTTTTATAGTAAATCGTCAGTTGTATCCTCTGATTTTTGTCTGTAGGGATAACGTTTCTATTAACAATATCATTCAGGACCCTTTCCTCCGTTTTATGAGCTGTGGAAAAGAAGTTCCTGTAAAATAGTCTAATAGGGGGTATAGGTGTTGTGTTAGTTGTCTCTTCAGAGGTTGCATGGCTTTTCACTTTCCTTCTTATGATGTCTTCGATGAAACCATTGGAGAAGCCGTTATTGACTAGGCTTATATTTATATATATAAAACCTATATATATATATATATATAGGTATATATATATATATATATATATATATATATATATATATTCAGGATATATATAGTAGGCTGAGAAGTGCATTCTGGCTACTAGTCGTACCTAGTAGCCAGAACGCACTTCTCAGCCTACTATGCAAGGCCCGATTTGCCTAATAAGCCAAGTTTTCATGAATTAATTGTTTTTCGACTACCTAACCTACCTAACCTAACCTAACCTAACTTTTTCGCCTACCTAACCCAACCTAACCTATAAAGATAGGTTAGGTTAGGTTAGGTAGGGTTGGTTAGGTTCGGTCAAATATCAACGTTAATTTTAACTCCAATAAAAAAAAAATGACCTCATACATAATGAATTGGGTAGCTTTATCAATTCATATGAAAAAAATAGGGAAAAATATATTAATTCAGTAAAACTTGGCTTATTAGGCAAATCGGGCGTTGCATAGCAGGCCGAGTACGACGTTCTGGCTACTAGATACGACATATATATATATATATATATATATATATATATATATATATATATATATATATATATATATATATGTCGTACCTAGTAGCCAGAACTCACTTCTCGGCCTACTATGCAAGGCCCGATTTGCCTAATAAGCCAAGTTTTCATGAATTAATTGTTTTTCGACTACCTAACCTACCTAACCTAACCTAACCTAACTTTTTTGGCTACCTAACCTAACCTAACCTATAAAGCTAGGTTAGGTTAGGTTAGGTAGGGTTGGTTAGGTTCGGTCATATATCTACATTAATTTTAACTCCAATAAAAAAAAAATAACCTCATACATAATGAAATGGGTAGCTTTATCATTTCATAGGAAAAAAATTAGAGAAAATATATTATTTCAGGAATACTTGGCTTATTAGGCAAATCTGGCCTTGCATAGTAGGCAAAGAAGTGCGTTCTGGCTACTAGGTACGACATATATATATATATATATATATATATATATATATATATATATATATATATATATATATATATATATATATATATATATATATATATATATATATATATATATATATATATATATATATATATATATATATGTCGTACCTAGTAGCCAGAACGCACTTCTTTGCCTACTATGCAAGGCCAGATTTGCCTAATAAGCCAAGTATTCCTGAAATAATATATTTTCTCTAATTTTTATATATATATATATATATATATATATATATATATATATATATATATATATGTCGTACCTAGTAGCCAGAACTCACTTCTCAGCCTACTATTCAAGGCCCGATTTGCCTAATAAGCCAAGTTTTCTTGAATTATTATATTTTCTCTATTTTTTTTCTTATGAAATGATAAAGCTACCCTTTTCACTATGTATGAGGTCATTTTTTTTTATTGGAGTTAAAATTAACGTAGATATATGACCGAACCTAACCAACCCTACCTAACCTAACCTAACCTATATATATAGGTAAGGTTAGGTTAGGTAGCCAAAAAAGCTAGGTTAGGTTAGGTTAGGTAGGTTAGGTAGACGAAAAAACATTAATTCATGAAAACTTGGCTTATTAGGCAAATCGGGCCTTGCATAGTAGGCTGATAAGTGAGTTCTGGCTACTAGGTACGACATATATATATATATATATATATATATATATATATATATATATATATATATATATATATATATATATATATATATATATATATATATATATATGCGAACAAGCCTGAATGGTCCCCAGGACAATATGCAACTGAAAACTCACACCCCAGAAGTGACTCGAACCCATACTCCCAGAAGCAACGCAACTGGTATGTACAAGACGCCTTAATCCACTTGACCATCACGACCAGACATAATGAGGTGATAGCCTAAACTATTTGAACCACCCCACCGCCGGCACTCGGATAGTAATCTTGGGAATAGCATTTTACCAAATCACCTCATTCTTTGGGGCACACGTGAGGAACACAAATGCGAACAAGCCTGAATGGTCCCCAGGACAATATGCAACTGAAAACTCACACCCCAGAAGTGACTCGAACCCATACTCCCAGAAGCAACGCAACTGGTATGTTCAAGACGCCTTAATCCACTTGACCATCACGACCGGACATAATGAGGTGATAGCCTAAGCTATTTGAACCACCCCACCGCCGGCACTCGGATAGTAATCTTGGGAATAGCATTTTACCAAATCACCTCATTCTTTGGGGCACACGTGAGGAACACAAATGCGAACAAGCCTGAATGGTCCCCAGGACAATATGCAACTGAAAACTCACACCCCAGAAGTGACTCGAACCCATACTCCCAGAAGCAACGCAACTGGTATGTACAAGACGCCTTAATCCACTTGACCATCACGACCGGACATAATGAGGTGATAGCCTAAGCTATTTGAACCACCCCACCGCCGGCACTCGGATAGTAATCTTGGGAATAGCATTTTACCAAATCACCTCATTCTTTGGGGCACACGTGAGGAACACAAATGCGAACAAGCCTGAATGGTCCCCAGGACAATATGCAACTGAAAACTCACACCCCAGAAGTGACTCGAACCCATACTCCCAGAAGCAACGCAACTGGTATGTACAAGACGCCTTAATCCACTTGACCATCACGACCGGACATAATGAGGTGATAGCCTAAGCTATTTGAACCACCCCACCGCCGGCACTCGGATAGTAATCTTGGGAATAGCATTTTACCAAATCACCTCATTCTTTGGGGCATGAGGAACACAAATGCGAACAAGCCTGAATGTTCCCCAGGACAATATGCAACTGAAAACTCACACCCCAGAAGTGACTCGAACCCATACTCCCAGAAGCAACGCAACTGGTATGTACAAGACGCCTTAATCCACTTGACCATCACGACCGGACATAATGAGGTGATAGCCTAAGCTATTTGAACCACCCCACCGCCGGCACTCGGATAGTAATCTTGGGAATAGCATTTTACCAAATCACCTCATTCTTTGGGGCACACGTGAGGAACACAAATGCGAACAAGCCTGAATGGTCCCCAGGACAATATGCAACTGAAAACTCACACCCCAGAAGTGACTCGAACCCATACTCCCAGAAGCAACGCAACTGGTATGTACAAGACGCCTTAATCCACTTGACCATCACGACCGGACATAATGAGGTGATAGCCTAAGCTATTTGAACCACCCCACCGCCGGCACTCGGATAGTAATCTTGGGAATAGCATTTTACCAAATCACCTCATTCTTTGGGGCACACGTGAGGAACACAAATGCGAACAAGCCTGAATGGTCCCCAGGACAATATGCAACTGAAAACTCACACCCCAGAAGTGACTCGAACCCATACTCCCAGAAGCAACGCAACTGGTATGTACAAGACGCCTTAATCCACTTGACCATCACGACCGGACATAATGAGGTGATAGCCTAAGCTATTTGAACCACCCCACCGCCGGCACTCGGATAGTAATCTTGGGAATAGCATTTTACCAAATCACCTCATTTCACCTCGAGTCACTTCTGGGGTGTGAGTTTTCAGTTGCATATTGTCCTGGGGACCATTCAGGCTTGTTCGCATTTGTGTTCCTCACGTGTGCCCCAAAGAATGAGGTGATTTGGTAAAATGCTATTCCCAAGATTACTATCCGAGTGCCGGCGGTGGGGTGGTTCAAATAGCTTAGGCTATCACCTCATTATGTCCGGTCGTGATGGTCAAGTGGATTAAGGCGTCTTGTACATACCAGTTGCGTTGCTTCTGGGAGTATGGGTTCGAGTCACTTCTGGGGTGTGAGTTTTCAGTTGCATATTGTCCTGGGGACCATTCAGGCTTGTTCGCATTTGTGTTCCTCACGTGTGCCCCAAAGAATGAGGTGATTTGGTAAAATGCTATTCCCAAGATTACTATCCGAGTGCCGGCGGTGGGGTGGTTCAAATAGCTTAGGATATCACCTCATTATGTCCGGGTGGTTCAAATAGCTTAGGCTATCACCTCATTATGTCCGGTCATGATGGTCAAGTGGATTAAGGCGTCTTGTACATACCAGTTGCGTTGCTTCTGGGAGTATGGGTTCGAGTCACTTCTGGGGTGTGAGTTTTCAGTTGCATATTGTCCTGGGGACCATTCAGGCTTGTTCGCATTTGTGTTCCTCACGTGTGCCCCAAAGAATGAGGTGATTTGGTAAAATGCTATTCCCAAGATTACTATCCGAGTGCCGGCGGTGGGGTGGTTCAAATAGCTTAGGCTATCACCTCATTATGTCCGGTCGTGATGGTCAAGTGGATTAAGGCGTCTTGTACATACCAGTTGCGTTGCTTCTGGGAGTATGGGTTCGAGTCACTTCTGGGGTGTGAGTTTTCAGTTGCATATTGTCCTGGGGGCCATTCAGGCTTGTTCGCATTTGTGTTCCTCACGTGTGCCCCAAAGAATGAGGTGATTTGGTAAAATGCTATTCCCAAGATTACTATCCGAGTGCCGGCGGTGGGGTGGTTCAAATAGCTTAGGCTATCACCACATTATGTCCGGTCGTGATGGTCAAGTGGATTAAGGCGTCTTGTACATACCAGTTGCGTTGCTTCTGGGAGTATGGGTTCGAGTCACTTCTGGGGTGTGAGTTTTCAGTTATATATATATATATATATATATATATATATATATATATATATATATATATATATATATATATATATATATATATATATATATATATATATGTCGTACCTGTATATATTTTCTATAATTTTTTTCTTATGAAATGATAAAGCTGCCCTTTTCACTATGTATGAGGTCAATTTTTTTTCATTGGAGTTAAAATTAACGTAGATATATGACCGAACCTAACCAACCCTACCTAACCTAACCTAACCTATCTTTATAGGTAAGGTTAGGTTAGGTAGCCAAAAAAGCTAGGTTAGGTTAGGTTAGGTAGGTTAGGTAGACGAAAAAACATTAATTCATGAAAACTTGGCTTATTAGGCAAATCGGGCCTTGCATAGTAGGCTGAGAAGTGAGTTCTGGCTACTAGGTACGACATATATATATATATATATATATATATATATATATATATATATATATATATATATATATGTCGTACCTAACAGCCAGAACGCACTTCTCAGCCTACTATTCAAGGCCCGATTTGCCTAATAAGCCAAGTTTTCATGAATTAATGTTTTTTCTTCTACCTAACCTACCTAACCTAACCTAACCTAGCTTTTTTTGGCTACCTAACCTAACCTTACCTATAAATATAGGTTAGGTTAGGTTAGGTAGGGTTGGTTAGGTTCGGTCATATATCTACGTTAATTTTAACTCCAATAAAAAAAAATGACCTCATACATAGAGAAAAGGGTTGCTTTATCATTTCATAAGAAAAAAATTATTGTAAATATATTAATTCAGAAAAACTTGGCTTATTAGGCAAATCGGGCCTTGAACAGTAGGCTGAGAAGTGAGTTCTGGCTACTAGGTACGACATATATATATATATATATATATATATATATATATATATATATATATATATATATATATATATATATATATATATATATATATATATATATATATATATGTCGTACCTAGTAGCCAGAACTCACTTTTTGGCCTACAATGCAAGGCCCGATTTGCCTAATATGCCAAGTTTTCCTGAATTAATATATTTTTTCTAATTTTTTTCTTATGAAATGATAAAGCTACCCATTTCATTATGTATGAGGTCAATTTTTTTTATTGGAGTTAAAATTAACGTAAATATATGACCGAACCTAACCAACCCTACCTAACCTAACCTAACCTATCTTTATAGGTTAGGTTTGGTTTGGTAGCCGAAAAAGTTAGGTTAGGTTAGGTTAGGTAGGTTAGGTAGTCGAAAAACAATTAATTCATGAAAACTTGGCTTATTAGGCAAAACGGGCCTTGAATAGTAGGCTGAGAAGTGCGTTCTGGCTACTAGGTACGACATATATATATATATATATATATATATATATATATATATATATATATATATATATATATATGTCGTACCTAATAGCCAGAACGCACTTCTCAGCCAACTATGCAAGGCCCGATTTGCCTAATAAGCCAAGTTTTCCTGAAATTATATATTTCCTCTATTTTTTTTCTTATGAAATGATAAAGCTACCCATTTCATTATGTTTGAGGTCAATTTTTTTTTATTGGAGTTAAAATTAACGTAGATATATGACCGAACCTAACCAACCCTACCTAACCTAACCTAACCTATCTCTATAGGCTAGGTTAGGTTAGGTAGCGGAAAAAGTTAGGTTAGGTTAGGTTAGGTAGGTTAGGTAGTCGAAAAACAAATAATTCATGAAAACTTGGCTTTTTAGGCAAATCGGGCCTTGCATAGTAGGCTGATAAGTGAGTTCTGGCTACTAGGTACGACATATATATATATATATATATATATATATATATATATATATATATATATATATATATATATATATATATATATATATATATGTCGTACCTAGTAGCCAGAACGCATTTCTCAGCCTATTATGCAAGGCTCGATTTGCCTAATAAGCCAAGTTTTCCTGAATTAATATATTTCCTCTAATTTTTTTCTTATGAAATGATAAAGCTACCCATTTCATTATGTATGAGGTCAATTTTTTTTTATTGTAGTTAAAATTAACGTAGATATATGACCAAACCTAACCAACCCTACCTAACCTAACCTATCTTTATAGGTTAGGTTAGGTTAGGTAGCCGAAAAAGTTAGGTTAGGTTTGGTTAGGTAGTCGAAAAAACATTAATTCATGAAAACTTGGCTTATTAGGCAAATCGAGCATTGCATAGTAGGCTGAGAAGTGCGTTCTGGCTACTAGGTACGACATATATATATATATATATATATATATATATATATATATATATATATATATATATATATATATATATATATATATATATATATATATATATGTCGTACCTAGTAGCCAGAACGCACTTTTCGGCCTACTATGGAAGGCCCGATTTGCCTAATAAGCCAAGTTTTCCTGAATTAATATATTTTCTCTAATTTTTTTCTTATGAAATGATAAAGCTACCCATATCATTATGTATAAGGTCAATTTTTTTTTATTGAAGTTAAAATTAACGTAGATATATGACCGAACCTAACCAACCCTACCTAACCTAACCTATCCTATCTTTATAGGTTAGGTTAGGTAGCCGAAAAAGTTAGGTTAGGTTAGGTTAGGTAGGTTAGGTTGCCGAAAAACAATTATTTCATGAAAACTTGGCTTATTAGGCAAATTGGGCCTTGCATAGTAGGCTGAGAAGGACGTTCTGGCTACTAGGTACGACATATATATATATATATATATATATATATATATATATATATATATATATATATATATATATATATATATATATATATATATATATATATATATATATATATGTCGTACCTAGTAGCCAGAACTCACTTCTCAGCCTACTATGCAAGGCCCGATTTGCCTAATAAGCCAAGTTTTCATGTATTAAATGTTTTTCGACTACCGAACCTACCTAACCTAACCTAACCTAACTTTTTCGGCTACATAACCCAACCTAACCTATAGAGATAGGTTAGGTTAGGTTAGGTAGGGTTGGTTAGGTTCGGTCATATATCTACGTTAATTTTAACTCCAATGAAAAAAAATTGACCTCATACATAATGAAATGGGTAGCTTTATCATTTCATAAAAAAAATTTAGAGAAAATATATTAATTCAGGAAAACTTGGCTTATTAGGCAAATCGGGCCATGCATAGTAGGCTGAGAAGTGAGTTCTGGCTACTAGGTACGACATATATATATATATATATATATATATATATATATATATATATATATATATATATATATATATATATATATATATATATATATATATATATATTTATATATATTGTGACGGAGTTCCTCCCTTATAATTCTCCCACGCCTGCAGTAAGAGTCATGTCTACTTTTCCCAAGCGTTCTCTACGTAGCAGGCTTCAATTTGATATATGGGAGAGAGTGAAGTGTTCTCGGAGAGCCGAGAAATTTGTGAAATAGTACAATATTTTGGCCTGTGGTATAGGCCCTTTAGGAAGCCAAGATGGCGCTTGCCTTCCTGATTCCCCACCAAAACCGTGTGACGTCAGTGGCACCGGATTGGTCACCGACAGCAATGTGGCACCGGGGGCCAATGAAAACCTCCCGTGGCGAAAGTGACGTCACGAAGGAAGGGGGTCCAGGCCGCGCACCGCGCTGGCGCCAGCAGTCAGACACGACACGTCAAAGAGGTCGGACGTGCGACAATTGGTCCTGTCAGTTTGACAGTTGTTTCCCGCTCCCGTGGATTTACGCGTCACCCGAAGTCTGCCAGTACTCTGTGAGGTCTTCCCTAGTTCATGTGTTGAACCAGAGAGGGAATCGACGGTTATTTGAGCAACAAGTGCTCCAGTCAGGTACTGTGCAAGAAAAAGAAGTGAAGCCTGTGCAGTGACGGATGTGACGTCTGTGGCAGTTCACCAGTTCGTGACAGCGTAGTGGCTGACAGAGCCACTGGGTAGCTGAGGAAGGAGAGGACTATTTGGGAATCCGGACGACTGCAGCTGAGACGTAGGCGGCAGCCGTTGGTGGGAGAAGACGACGGCCAGGAGACCGACTCCAACCCTTCAAGAAGTCAAGAAGGAGGACGGACCTGCAGAGGAAGAGGGCACGGAGACGACGCGCTAAATGGTGGGACGACGAGTGGTTCCGGTAGGACACGACGACGTGTGTGTGGGGGCGTTCCCGACACGAGTGTAACGGGGGGTGGGGGAAATTGCTCTATCTTGTCCATATTCCACCCCCCAGTTAACTAACGAGACCGGGGGAAACAGCTCTCTCTAGTCCGTTATCCCGTCCCCAGTTAGCTAACTATTCTAGAGCACCTCCAGAGTTCCTAAGGCAACCTCTCTCGTTCAACACCTTGTAACCTAGGTATTTGACTACCTAGGTGCTAAGACTACAAGGCGCCGTCACTTGATCAGTTACCCGAAACTCTAGAGAGAACTCTAGAATACAGAATCATTGCCACAAACGTATAAGAGAAAACGAAAGGAAAGAAATGAATAGTGAAGTAATTAGTGAGGATTTGGGGTGAGAGGGAGAGAGGTGGGAGGAGCGAGGAGGGTCATTAGTTGAAAGTGAGAGTTCAGAGAGGGGTGGAGGGAGAGGAGTAGATAGGTAGAAGTAGAAGAGTAGATAGTAGAAGTAGAAGAGTTGATAGTAGAAGACGAAATGCTGCCACCATCCATTCATGATCATTACATACAAGACAAGGAATGGAACTTGCCTGTATCACAAAATATTCTCAAAAGATGTTATTACCATGAGTTCATTATTAGTATGTTCCCTCTGTACCATGTATCATTCTAAACCATGTACTCATTAAATCATGAAACCAATAATCACAGAGGCTTTCTCAAATCCTCAACTCAAAGCTCTAGGGAACAAAGTTAAACACAATTTAAATAATAAATTCATAATTATATTTCACATGAAGTATCATAATTTAAAATTCAATTAAAATGTTCCAGTTTAATATGCAAAGTGAGTCATCATCCAAGAATTCGAGAACCCTACAACTTGACTGCCCCTGATCATCACACAACACTTGTAAAACACGACAAGTCACCTTAATGTTCACTCACCGAGGACTGAGTCTAAGTTGAATAGAGAGGGGGGGGGGGGGGGGTTTGTAGTTGACGGAGACTCCCGCCCTGCCGGCCGACAGCCTCCACCTGCTCTGCTCTCCTGACTGCCGTTCTGTCTGTTCTGTCTGTTAATGCTTATGCTGGATAGCTCTCCGAGTTTATATTGGGGAACCTAGTAGCTAACTCCGCCCACAAGTAGATAGCCTCCGGCACTACCAAGCCACTCCTTAAACGTCGGCATGTTTGAAGGCTACCCGGCTCCAATTATACGCTTAGCGGAAGCAAGGTGAAATTATCATGATCTGACCTCAGGTCACTTGGGGTCATTAACGGTTAGAGGTGTGAGATCTCAGGCAGACAACTGGCGCCTCTCAGATCCTTGTCTGTGACTCGTGTACTCTATATATATTTTAAATAAACTAACCCAAACACTTTTACAGTGTTACATCTCCCCTTCTCCCCGAAAATAAAGTTTTTGCAACACTGCTAAAGCAAGCTAGCTGTGTGCGACAACTTTATTAACGAAAAGAATACATCCTAGCTAAACAAATATACATCATCCTACTCTAAAAAATGAACTATATAGACAGACGTCCATTGTCTCTGGCTGGGCGACGTCACTGCTTGGTCTTGTAGATAATCCTGTACCACATTTCTTCAACACAACTGCCTCCGTCGCTTCTCCGTCGTTAACGCACAACAACACTTGGTCAACCCGAAAGCCGTTACTACTTAAACTGCGCACAGGACCGTGGAATTCGGTTGTCCCAGCTGATCTGTAATTGGCCCTACGTCAGTCACCATGAGAGACGTATATTGGGGTTCTTCACAGCTATAGGGACTACAAGTTTCGAGACCTTCATATAGTTGCCAACAGTAGAAATCCCATCCTACTCTTCTTCCTCCCTGTTGCTCCAGCACGCCTCCTTCAGAGAGCTACTTCTGACAGCCACATCAAGTCCGCATGACACAGGAAGAATCACTCAACAGAGCAACATGCTTGTAGGAGGGGCGGCCAGTTAAGGCAAACGATCCTGTCTTGCAATTACGCTCCATGCAATGATGCTGATACCAGCAAGGGACACGAGGCATCGTGTCTCACTCAGCTTGTCTTATCTTCTTTCTTCTCTTTCTTCTTCTCTTCTCTCTTCTCTTCTTCTTCTCTTCTTTCTTCTCTCTTCTTCTTCTTCTCTCTCTTCTTCTCTCTCCTCTTCTCTTCTTCTCTCTTCCTCCTCCCATGGGTCTTTGACAAGCGACCTGGGGTCCATTGGGGTCCGTCCGTCCTGGGGTCCATCCTGAGCAGACCGGTGTTGGTGGGACAGACTGGAATCGTTGTTGCTCCTCTTCCATCATTACTGGGTCGTCTGGGGTCGTCTGCAGAACGACCTGGGGTCCACTGGGTAGACCAATGTTGACTGACCGAGAGGGCTGCATCTTGGGGTCCCCTGGGGTGGTGATGGTGGTGGAGCCGTGACCTCCAGGTAGTGGGCTGGTCGTGGTGGTGGTGATTAACGCCCGTGAGTGTGGTACACAGCAGCCGTCTCCCTCTTTTGTATGTGCGTCTCTCCTCTCTTCTGGCTCCCACCTGTGGGTGAACAGAAAGGCGACAATATCGTGCTCCCAAGATATGTTATGTGACCCTGTAGTTTGTATAGGGTTACACAGTCATATCATAACGCTCTCATCCTGGCAACAACTACACTTCAATTTTTTTTAATAATCCAATTAACTCTGAATGATATTGACCTGGTGGAACATAAAACAGTAACAGAGGAAAGTTTAGAGAAGAGAGAATAAGGTCATCACTACCTTTAACTTGTCACAAAAAAAATCAACACTAATAGACAAAACACTAGCCTAAACTTAACTGTACCGTTCCTAATCTTAAGTACATAATTAACCATTACTCCCACCCTTAACCTACAGCCACCTACGTGACCCAGAGTGTCTCCCTAGCTTCTCCGCCGGTCAACAACCCCAAACTGTTGCCACCCCTGTGACCAGACTATCTAACGTCGAGCGTCCCCAACGTGAAGTCTACTGACATACTAAGGCTCCCCCTAGCATGCTGTACAATACCAGTACACCTCGGGTTATTGCGTTCAAATGGAGTAAAACAGTCGATCGCAATAATCTGAGCAGAACCACTACTTAAACTATTTAAAAACTACACCTGCCACTCCCCACTGACCTGGAGACCAGCGGTGGCTGGGTGTCCCCGTGGGACATGCGAGGTCACCTGTCACACTCAGCTGACCTGCACTACCAACACCGCTAAGTTCCCAAATCGCCAAATCTTATTACTAACATAAATCACTACACACGCAAGTTCTGGTGAACATTCCCTGAACTTCACAAAAGTCACAAAATCACTAAACACAACACCAGAGAATCACCATCTCCTAACCTGAAAAAAAAGTTCGCTAACTCGCGAAAGTAAAACACCTGTCAAGATCTCCCTGATAGCGCCTGAGCGGCAAAAGGACACGTGGGACTGAACAATGTTCAAAAGAACACCAACATAAACATTGTTCAACACCGCTGCCATCATTGTAACGGGGGGTGGGGGAAATTGCTCTATCTTGTCCATATTCCACCCCCCAGTTAACTGACGAGACCGGGGGAAACAGCTCTCTCTAGTCCGTTATCCCGTCCCCAGTTAGCTAACTATTCTAGAGCACCTCCAGAGTTCCTAAGGCAACCTCTCTCGTTCAACACCTTGTAACCTAGGTATTTGACTACCTAGGTGCTAAGACTACAAGGCGCCGTCACTTGATCAGTTACCCGAAACTCTAGAGAGAACTCTAGAATACAGAATCATTGCCACAAACGTATAAGAGAAAACGAAAGGAAAGAAATGAATAGTGAAGTAATTAGTGAGGATTTGGGGTGAGAGGGAGAGAGGTGGGAGGAGCGAGGAGGGTCATTAGTTGAAAGTGAGAGTTCAGAGAGGGGTGGAGGGAGAGGAGTAGATAGGTAGAAGTAGAAGAGTAGATAGTAGAAGTAGAAGAGTTGATAGTAGAAGACGAAATGCTGCCACCATCCATTCATGATCATTACATACAAGACAAGGAATGGAACTTGCCTGTATCACAAAATATTCTCAAAAGATGTTATTACCATGAGTTCATTATTAGTATGTTCCCTCTGTACCATGTATCATTCTAAACCATGTACTCATTAAATCATGAAACCAATAATCACAGAGGCTTTCTCAAATCCTCAACTCAAAGCTCTAGGGAACAAAGTTAAACACAATTTAAATAATAAATTCATAATTATATTTCACATGAAGTATCATAATTTAAAATTCAATTAAAATGTTCCAGTTTAATATGCAAAGTGAGTCATCATCCAAGAATTCGAGAACCCTACAACTTGACTGCCCCTGATCATCACACAACACTTGTAAAACACGACAAGTCACCTTAATGTTCACTCACCGAGGACTGAGTCTAAGTTGAATAGAGAGGGGGGGGGGGTTTGTAGTTGACGGAGACTCCCGCCCTGCCGGCCGACAGCCTCCACCTGCTCTGCTCTCCTGACTGCCGTTCTGTCTGTTCTGTCTGTTAATGCTTATGCTGGATAGCTCTCCGAGTTTATATTGGGGAACCTAGTAGCTAACTCCGCCCACAAGTAGATAGCCTCCGGCACTACCAAGCCACTCCTTAAACGTCGGCATGTTTGAAGGCTACCCGGCTCCAATTATACGCTTAGCGGAAGCAAGGTGAAATTATCATGATCTGACCTCAGGTCACTTGGGGTCATTAACGGTTAGAGGTGTGAGATCTCAGGCAGACAACTGGCGCCTCTCAGATCCTTGTCTGTGACTCGTGTACTCTATATATATTTTAAATAAACTAACCCAAACACTTTTACAGTGTTACACGAGGACCAGGAGCTACATCTCGACTCTCATCGGAGGATAGGTTGAAGTAGGTGTTTCTAGTTCCCTCCCCATTTCCCTTTAGTTAGCTAAAGTTTATTCAGCTATATTATCTAGCCTGAGGATTTTATATGTCGTGAGCAAGTCTCACCAATGTCACAATAAAGCACCAGTGTGCAGGATATAGTACTATCAAGAGTACTTATAATACTTATGTTTATTATTGGTGTGTACAGGCACCAGGAACAAGTGATAAATTTACTGTGTATTGTATATCTTTCTACAGATTGTGATGTGAACATATAGTGATAAATTATATATAATATTATGCCAGTATTTGGAAGTTAGGCTACGTGCCCAGAAACTATTTATTTTCCATGCATTGATGTTTGATTTATATACATTATACATGTCTATGTTCATGCAGTGAATAATCATTTGAGAGTACAGTGAATTATTGTATTATCGCCCACGAGAGAAAGTACTGAAAACTCCAGTGTTAATACTTTATAATATGTCATTGAATGAAGGGCAGTGAAAACCAATACAGTGAGTCATTGTAGCATTGATTGCAGAAACGACTGTTTGAGCATGAGTATAGTGTAACTAAGTAATACATGCTATTGTGCCAATATCGAGTGTGCGAGTTTCTGGTAATATTGGAGAACTTAAAGAAACAGCGCGCGTGAATCTAGAAAACAAGCAATAAGCTTTCGCGCGGGAGCCAGGCGATCAGCTGTTCTTGACACTTGATGAGGAGGGGAGGTGTTGCCACTTAGTGAGTGCATACTATTCGTGGGAACTACCGGCCGCTGCCAGGATCAGTTGATTTATTTATTATTGTTTGGCCTTGTGACATCTTTCATACATTTTAAGTAAAATACAAAATTACCATTGTGTTTATATCATTCCCTCCATTGATCTTGTGGCTATATTATACTGGAAAGCATAGAGTGATAACAGTAAGTACCTGCCTGATTCCTGATCTTTTGAGTGTGACCTTGCCAAGGCTACCACTAATTCAACCAGTCCACTGAGGTGTTACTGGCCACCTAAAACACCAGTTGGCGACCTTGTGGTTAACCGTAGAGCCCGATTGTTGGGGAGGGCACACGACAGTCAAGTGAACGAGTCGTGTTCCCACTCCTCAATCAGAGGCCGTTGAGATTGACTGGGAGACTCTCCTGGCGTGCAGTGGCGCCGTGAGGATCGAGTGAAGACCCGCAGGGCTACGGTGAGTGACCTTGAGCATAACTATTCCTCACCCCAGAGTAAGAATAGAGGAGCGTAAACCCCCAACATTGGCGACCTTGCCAGGATATCGATCGAAGTAAAGGTTGCAGTGGTGGTACTTGGCAGTGGTGTTAGAGATCAGGTGCAGGTTAACACTCGTAGCACAAGATGGAGGATGATAAAGTAACCAAGTTTATTGACTCTAGAGACGAACAGGTGCTGGAAGAGTGCACCAAGGCACAGTTACAAGCAATAGCGGATCATTTTGGAATAAAGCTGAAATCTGCCAGAGTTGGTGAAAGAAGACTAGAGATAATGGCTCAGCTCAGGGCTCGAGATGAAGCTTTGGGGGAGGAACGGCCCCAAACACCTGCCAGCGTGGGTGAACACCTGAGTATTGGTGGAAGCAGCAGGGGATCCAGCGGCAGCAGGCACAGCGTGAAGCTGGAAATAATGAAGCTGCAGCTAGAAGCGCAGCTGAGGAGAGAAGAAGCACAGCAGCGCAAAGAAGAGCGAGAAGCAGAAGCGCAGCTGAGGAGAGAAGAAGCACAACAGCGCAAAGAAGAGTGAGAAGCACAACAGCGCAAAGAAGAGCGAGAAGCAGAAGCACAGATGAAGCGTGAGGAGCGAGAGGCACAGATGAAGCGTGAGGAACGAGAAGCACAGCTACGCCGGGAAGAACAAGAGCGAGAAGCACAGTTGAAGCGTGAGGAGCGAGAAGCACAGCTACGCAGGGAAGAACACGAGCGAGAAGTTAGGCTGAGACAATTGGAAATAGAAGCCAACCAGGAGGTGGAGCTGAAGCGAGCTGAACTAGGACTAGGTGCACCTGCTCCGCCGCCACAGGAAGACCGACGAGTGAGGGAACGAGACCTGCCGGTCTTTGTGCCTAGTGAAGCCGAAAGTTTCTTCGATCACTTTGAGAGAGTTGCTGCTCTGAAGAGGTGGCCGAGAGCGGAGTGGGCGGAGTTGGTTCAAGGGAGGCTCACAGGTGAAGCTCGCGAAGCCTTCACGAGGCTCGACTTCCAAGAATGCACCAACTACGATGCGGTAAAACGAGCTGTGCTCCGTTCCTTCAAGCTCACGCCGGAGTGTTACCGGAAGAGGTTTAGAGAATGTACCCAGTCACCAGGAAAATCGTATGCGGAGACGGCGAGGCACATGGAAAGAAAGTTCCTTAAGTGGCTGGACTCTGAAGGAGCGAGGTCGGTCGAAGAGGTCAAGGAACTAATGGTCATGGAAAAGTTTATGTCCGTGCTCTCTCCTGAGATCAGGATGAGGGTAAAGGAGGCGGACATAAAGAATCTAAGGGCCGCAGCCGACCGAGCCGACATGTTAGAGGAAGCACTACGCCCGAGCCGAGAGGGACAGCACCGATCACCCGTGTACTCCGGAAGCAGTAGGAATTATAGGAGGACGGATGGATGGAGGACAGAAGCGAGTTCTCCCAAGTCCCACCGCTCGAGATGGGACGACAGAGGAACAAAAGGTGCTGTAGAGCCGATAGAGGAGAACCAAGCTGAGAGCTCGGGAGCTGTTACTGCAACGAAGGAAACAACAAGTGAGGCGAGAAGGACACAGGGAGCGACGGCCTCTGAAGGCCGTCGCGGTGGCGAGCGGTGGCGGATGGTCTCCGCCAAGGGTCCGCTGCTACAACTGCGGGAAAATCGGACACGTCGCGCGGGAATGCAGACGCTTTAAGCAGCGGGGACACGTTGCTTTAGTGATGTTCGAGGACCAGAGGGCCGAGGGAGTGCGGGATGAACCCGTGCTGGATGGGGAGAAGAAAGTTCACCCATTCGTGTGTCAAGGAACCGTAAGGATGGGGGTCGCAGACCCCATCCCCGTGAAGATGCTAAGAGACACCGGGGCTGACTTTACCCTGGTGAGTGAAACCCTGTTCCCCGAGGGTTACAAGAGTACCAGTGTGGGGGTGGCAAGTGTGACCACTGTGGGAGGCCCAGTGAGGATGCCCCTACACCAGGTAACTTTGGATTCCGACTATGGCTGTCAGACCCTTGTGGTGGGAGTCTGTACATCAATGCCCAAAATGGAGGCACAGGTCATCTTGGGGAATGACGCATGTGGAGGGTATGTCCTTCCGAATCTTGTGAAAGGCGAAGAGTGCCTAGAACAAGACAAGGAGACAGGCGGAGAGTTGAACGCCTGTGGGGACGAGAAGGGAATCGCACCGGTGGCGATCCCAGTTTGTACTGTGACACCGAGACAGCGCGAAGAACCAGGAGGTTGTGGATCTGATGGGGCTGAGGAGACGACTGACCGCCTGGGAACAGATCACCTCTGCGTAGAACCCGGAGAACGAGCGGAGGGCGAAGACAGCCCGAATGGTGAGTTGCAGGTGACCCTCACCAGTTCTCCAGGGGTAAACCGTACTCGTCTCGGAGAGTTGCAGCAGGAGGAGTTCCCCGAATTGGTTAGTAAAGCCGAAGGAGGACGTGTTGGTCCTGAGAAGGCTTACTTTCCATTTATCTATGTTATATATGCCATGCTATCCATGCTGAGGGAACGATGGACACCAGGAGCAACCGTGGGAACGGTGATTGAATATGTCCAGAAGTTCAGAGAACGTCTCACCCTAACGAAGGAACTGGCTGGGAAACACCTGAAGGAGGCGCAACGTAAGATGTCGGAGTGGTACGAGAGGAGAGCTGCGCAGAGGGATTTTCAGGTTGGATCCCAAGTAATGGTTGTGCTGCCAGGTAAAGGTAGGGTGACCAAGACGCGGTTCGAGAGACCATACCGAGTGCTGCGACGGTTGGGTCCAGTGTCGTACGAGATTGGGAAACCGGACAAACCCCGAAAGAAACAGGTGTGTCACGTAGACCACCTGAGACCTTTCTTCAATGTGGAAGGAAGATCCGCCAAGCAGGACGGAACGATGTCCCGAGAACCCCAGCGGAAGACGGTTCTGTGTGTACAGGGTGACCGAGAACTCCCGTAGGAGGAAAGAAAGTGGTCCAGGGCGGACGGCACCCATCTCACCAACACTGAGAGTCTGACAAAGATCAAGGTCAAGCACATCAAGGGGAAGGACAACGTAGTAGCGGATGCCCTATCCAGCATACACTAACCAGACATGACTCTTATTTTAAGGGGAGGGGTATGTGACGGAGTTCCCCCCCTTATAATTCTCCCACGCCTGCAGTAAGAGTCATGTCTACTTTTCCCAAGCGTTCTCTACGTAGCAGGCTTCAATTTGATATATGGGAGAGAGTGAAGTGTTCTCGGAGAGCCGAGAAATTTGTGAAATAGTAATATTTTGGCCTGTGGTATAGGCCCTTTAGGAAGCCAAGATGGCGCTTGCCTTCCTGATTCCCCGCCAAAACCGTGTGACGTCAGTGGCACCGGATTGGTCACCGACAGCAATGTGGCACCGGGGGCCAATGAAAACCTCCCGTGGCGAAAGTGACGTCATGAAGGAAGGGGGTCCAGGCCGCGCACCGCGCTGGCGCCAGCAGTCAGACACGACACGTCAAAGAGGTCGGACGTGCGACGATTGGTCCTGTCAGTTTGACAGTTGTTTCCCGCTCCCGTGGATTTACGCGTCACCCGAAGTCTGCCAGTACTCTGTGAGGTCTTCCCTAGTTCATGTGTTGAACCAGAGAGGGAATCGACGGTTATTTGAGCAACAAGTCCTCCAGTCAGGTACTGTGCAAGAAAAAGAAGTGAAGCCTGTGCAGTGACAGATGTGACGTCTGTGGCAGTTCACCAGTTCGTGACAGCGTAGTGGCTGACAGAGCCACTGGGTAGCTGAGGAAGGAGAGGACTATTTGGGAATCCGGACGACTGCAGCTGAGACGTAGGCGGCAGCCGTTGTTGGCAGAAGACGACGGCCAGGAGACCGACTCCAACCCTTCAAGAAGTCAAGAAGGAGGACGGACCTGCAGAGGAAGAGGGCACGGAGACGACGCGCTAAATGGTGGGACGACGAGTGGTTCCGGTAGGACACGACGACGTGTGTGTGGGGGCGTTCCCGACACGAGGACCAGGAGCTACATCTCGACTCTCATCGGAGGATAGGTTGAAGTAGGTGTTTCTAGTTCCCTCCCCATTTCCCTTTAGTTAGCTAAAGTTTAATCGGCTATATTATCTAGCCTGAGGATTTTATATGTCATGAGCAAGTCTCACCAATGTCACAATAAAGCACCAGTGTGCAGGATATAGTACTATCAAGAGTACTTATAATACTTATGTTTATTATTGGTGTGTACAGGCACCAGGAACAAGTGATAAATTTACTGTGTATTGTATATCTTTCTACAGATTGTGATGTGAACATATAGTGATAAATTATATATAATATTATGCCAGTATTTGGAAGTTAGGCTACGTGCCCAGAAACTATTTATTTTCCATGCATTGATGTTTGATTTATATACATTATACATGTCTATGTTCATGCAGTGAATAATCATTTGAGAGTACAGTGAATTATTGTATTATCGCCCACGAGAGAAAATACTGAAAACTCCAGTGTTAATACTTTATAATGTGTCATTGAATGAAGGGCAGTGAAAACCAATACAGTGAGTCATTGTAGCATTGATTGCAGAAACGACTGTTTGAGCATGAGTATAGTGTAACTAAGTAATACATGCTATTGTGCCAATATCGAGTGTGCGAGTTTCTGGTAATATTGGAGAACTTAAAGAAACAGCGCGCGTGAATCTAGAAAACAAGCAATAAGCTTTCACGCGGGAGCCAGGCGATCAGCTGTTCTTGACACTTGATGAGGAGGGGAGGTGTTGCCACTTAGTGAGTGCATACTATTCGTGGGAACTACCGGCCGCTGCCTGGATCAGTTGATTTATTTATTATTGTTTGGCCTTGTGACATCTTTCATACATTTTAAGTAAAATACAAAATTACCATTGTGTTTATATCATTCCCTCCATTGATCTTGTGGCTATATTATACTGGAAAGCATAGAGTGATATCAGTAAGTACCTGCCTGATTCCTGATCTTTTGAGTGTGACCTTGCCAAGGCTACCACTAATTCAACCAGTCCACTGAGGTGTTACTGGCCACCTAAAACACCAGTTGGCGACCTTGTGGTTAACCGTAGAGCCCGATTGTTGGGGAGGGCACATGACAGTCAAGTGAACGAGTCGTGTTCCCACTCCTTCTCAATCAGAGGCCGTTGAGATTGACTGGGAGACTCTCCTGGCGTGCAGTGGCGCCGTGAGGATCGAGTGAAGACCCGCAGGGCTACGGTGAGTGACCTTGAGCATAACTATTGCTCACCCCAGAGTAAGAATAGAGGAGCGTAAACCCCCAACAATATATATATATATATATATATATATATATATATATATATATATATATATATATATATATATATATATATATATATATATATATATATGTGTATATATATATATATATATATATATATATATATATATATATATATATATATATATATATATATATATCGTACCTAGTAGCCAGAACGCACTTCTTGGCCTAGTATGCAAGGCACGATTTGCCTAATAAGCCAAGTTTTCCTAAATTTATAGATTTTTCGAATATTTTTCTTATGAAATGATAAAACTATCCATTTCATTATGTATGAGTTACGTTCTTTTCATTTGAGTTAAAACTAATGTAGATATATAACCGAACCTAACTAACCCTAAAATGGTTAACATAAATTGATTGGAATATGTATGTGGACGCTCGGTTAGTGTTACTGTAATTTATATGGTTAACGTTTGAATGACATAGTTTCCCCTCATTGTCACATTTTTTGTTACTATGTCGCTGTTCACTCTCACTCTCTCTGAATCCCGTGGACTAATTGTGCTCACGTGTGTTTGTTTAATGTACGATAACCTTAGGCTTTTTACACAATAATTTGCAACTATTTCTAAAGAAAGAATTCTATAGATTATCTAAGTTTCTAATAAGCATTCTTTTTTCTAACATACAAGTCAATCACACAGTACTTAACCTCAGTCAGAAACACTTTTCTTATTATATCTCGCAACGTTTTTTGTATATATATCCTATCTTAAAAAATAAACAATTTTAATTCATCACTGGCAACCCCCCTCCCCTCCAAAGGTTTCAAGGCCACCAAACATCATTTCTTTCTCTTAACTTCTCCCAAATTATCTTTTGTACCAATACACAAACTAGGGGGCTTTATTGCTGAGTGGACGTCGCTCTCGACTCGTAATCCTAGCTCATTCGATCCCCCGGTGATAGCACAAACGGAAATCAGCAGAGTTTCTATCATTCTGATGCCCTCTGTTACCTAGCAGTAAAAATGTACCTGGGCGTTAGACAGCTGTTACGGGCTGCTTCCTGGGTGTGTGTGTGTCTATAGGTGTGGATTTTTTTTTATTAGTTATTAATAATTGATTGATTGACAGTTGAGAGGCGGGCCGAAAGAGCAGAACTCAACTCTCGCAAGCACAACTAGGTGAACACAACTAGATAAATAATAACCAACCACGATCTCGTACAATCCACTACACACGCAACCCGCCCCCCCCCCCACCCAGCTCCCTAAATCACTTAACCTAAGTCATAAAAAAATTAAAACAAATCAATTAATACACCAAAAATACTAACTATAAATAAAGGAACCAAATTTGAGACATACAGCGACTCCAGCGTGGTCTAGTCGGAAGAAAACGTGTTCTCCTCTGGATAGATTGCGATCGAGCCTGTCGGAACGGGTGTGTAACTGCAGGGCACAAATATTTGTGTGTCCCCTCCTGTAGCTGCCCCTGTTTCGACAGGTTCCCTGGATAGCTGGAATTGACCTGGCCCTTGGAAAGTGGGGAAGGGGTGAAATCTGCTGGGCCCACGGATGGATACCTTGGATCCATGGACCTAGGGCAGGTCTAATCACCTAGGACTCGAACCCACGGTGGGAATAAGGGAGGAGATATGGGGAGGGGGGGGGACGATGTTTCCTGGAACCATACCTCACATAAACCCGGACACTCACACACACACACTCTCACCCGAACACTCACAGGGGCACTCACACTCACCCAAAGACTGTGATAAAGGAGACCATCTGAGGGGACACAGATGGCCTCGTGGACCCACAGGTATAACCGGACACACACGCACCCGGACACTCACAGGGGCACTCACACTCACACGGACACTCACAGGGATAAACACACACCCAGACACCCATCCATAGACACAAACTGTGATAAGGGAGACCATCTGAGGGGACACAGATGGCCTCCTGGACCCACAGGTATATATCGATATTTAAATATACATATATATTTATAAATATAACATTTTTAAAAAATAAATATATATATATATATATATATATATATATATATATATATATATATGTCGTACCTAGTAGCCAGAACTCACTTTTCAGCCTACTATTCAAGGCCCGATTTGCCTAATAAGCCAAGTTTTCCTGAATTAATATATTTACTATAATTTTTTTCTTATGAAATGATAAAGCAACCCTTTTCTCTATGTATG